>BLXL01002418.1:0-16901 GCA_023170135.1 Acarapis woodi
GCGACTTAGCTTTTAACAGTTTTAGCGCAGAGCTAAATAAGAACTTGAACTGTTCAAAACTCTGTTCGAACAGCATTCATAAGAAGCTTGTTGGAAAAGTACTTGAATAAAAATAGAAAAAAATAAACTAAAGTAAACAAGCAAATGCTTTAAAAAAAAATTTATTAAATTGAATACTTTACAAGAAATATTTTAAAATTCATTAAATTTAAATAATTTTTAAAGCTATACTTTTTCTATGAAAATCATCATACTTCAAAGCAACAACATCATTTTTTCTTTTTTTATAATGCGGTATCAATAAAATCTTTGATTTTCTTATATTCAATGTGCTTTTATGTGTCATCATACATTAATTGAATTGTGTTCACTTTGAAATATATTCATAATCTGCCTTTTTAAGACTGAAATTGTGTGGCTGTGATTGATTTAATAAATGATAGTAGTATTTATTATAAGTGACCACACTGATTATTCATTATTTTGATTTAAGTAAGTGAATTCTTGATTGTTTTGTGGATAATCAAAAACTAATTTAAAATTTATCACTTTTTATCTATAACTCAATTTGAAATGAAATAATTTTTTCAATTTAATTTGTCTTTCTATTTCTCATTTTTTTTACACTTAATAAATCTCTAATAAGAAAATATGTGTTTAAGCTAAGTATATGATGCTAAAAGGACGACAATCATTAAATTAATTATAGAAATTTTTTAATTATTGTTTTCATTTATTTCAAAAAAAATTCAATGATAATTCACTTGAATAGTCACTTTAAAACTGAATTTGGATCGATACTCTAACAAAGTTATTTGATTTGTAGCATTCGGTTGAAATTTTCCACATTAATTGTCAAAAAATTATTTATGAACATACAATGAGTTGAAAAATTTTATTTTCCAAGTAGATTATTAAGATGTCTCACACATGAAGAAATAAAACAAAACTTGTTAAAATTTTCATGAAAAATTGATTAGATTTATGGACCATTTAATTAAGTTTTTATGAATTTATCGAGATTCCAAGAATAATTTTAATGGATCATTTGTATATAGTTAGTAATAAATTCTTTAAACAAAACTATTATGAGTATGTACAAATTTATTTCAAATCTAGATAAATTCACAAAACTTAAGGGAAAAATTTATAAATTAAATGTTTTCTTTTGAATTCGAGTAAATAAAAACTAGGAATGCATCTTTTTTTTTCTTTTAAAGAAATTTTAATGAAAAATAACAAATAATTTTTTCGTCGGTTCCGAAAAAAAAAAAAATTGGACAATATTTTTTTAAACTGGGTAGATCAAATTTGACTAATCTTTTAAATAAACTTAATGTAAAACAGAAAATCTTTTTTTTGTGAACCAATTTTTTTTTCATCCCTACTGGAGAAATTGATTCATATAAATACAAAATAAATTGTGAATCATAAATTGTTATTTAAGTATAGCTAAATTCATAATTTAAATATAATGCTATGAAAATATCAAAACGAATTTTCTGTTCAGTTTTTACACCTGTGTGTCAAATAAACTTCAGTCAGATAAAAAACGATTGCAGCTCTTAATATTGTAGTTTTTGAAATCATTTAAAAATTTTATCGTTTTGAAACAGAGTAAGACAAAAAGTTCGTTCACAGTGTGAATAGTTGTGTTTTAAGAATAATGCTTATTTCTTTATGCTATTAATAGATATGACTCTTGATTAAGTGTGCAGAGAGTAATGTGAATGTGCGTAGATTTTTAAGTCCTTTAGTGATAAAAATATATCTGTATATATGTACTAATATTTATATATAACGTGAAGATAAATAACATTTGAAAGAAAATGTGTGTCTATTGAGCTCATACATTTAATTATCATTCACTTAGTGTATATGGCTAAAAAATAACAAAATTTGTACATGAAGATGCTACTATAGCATTTTTGAACACTATTGCTGACCTAATTCCGGAAGTATAGTTTAAAGAAATAGTGTATATGGTCTTTAGGTTTGAATAGTGAAAAATTTAGTTTAAAAAAAAAAATAAAAGAAAAACAAAAAAAAAATTTAGCGAAATGTTTAAATAGCGCCAAACATTTCTAATAGTAGAATTATGAAATGAATATGCATTTGAAACATTTTACTGAACTTGCGAATGAATCTTCTAATGTAAAAGTAATTTTTACAATATGTAATTTTTTTGAATTGACTTGTTTGTATATTTATCTTTCGATCTATAAAGATTTTATCTTTATGGTTTTTTTTTTCAAAGTTTTCTGATAAATAATATTTATATAATCTAATAATAACATTTTAACTAGGATCAGCATATGATCTTTTACGACGATATTTTTTATTTTTCGAATTAATTTTAATTAATAATGAAGTATATAATTTTGTATATCATCTATTCTTGAACATTTGAATGATACCGATAAGTATCGTACTTTGGTGGAATAGTATTAATAAATATCATGAGTATTAATTCATTTAAAACCATGTTTTACACAAAAAATGTATAAAATATGGTTTCATTAGTTTCTAAAAAAAGATGTAAAATCTTTTTCTTTTTTTTTCTCGAATTTCATATTTAGATTAATTTTTGCTTTATTTTAAGTATTCTCAATGCGGATTCAAATTATATTTTCAAAAATTTTCTTATCAATTTTGAAATATACTTTCACTTATGGAATATTATTATACTCTGAATGTAAGGTCGATAAAGTTTTCTTTTAAATAAATTACTGTCTAACAAGGATTTTTCACACAATTTGCGGAAGCTTCTAGAAGATTAAAAATTTTTAATCAAGTTTTTTGCAAAAGAGAATTTTTTTCTAATCATTTTAAAAGCATAATTATAAGTACAATTATTATTCATTTTTATTGATTGATGTTATCCTATATTTTTTGATCTAGATTTAGAAACAAAAATCGGATCATACTATTTATGAATCATTTCGAATAATTTATTACCTTTTCGATGATAAAAGCGCTAGAACACGGATGATATGGATGCCTCTTTTAAGTGAAATATACCGAAGAAAGAACAAAAAAGAACGATGTTATTTTAACTATGATAGAATATAATAGAATGATACTTTCTTAATTTGTATCTAAATTTTTGATTGTAAGTCTATAGAGATTTGTTTTTTTGAAAAAAATTAAGAAGCTATCAAAAATTGTATGCCGATTAAATATGCGTCAATAATAAAATCAAAAAATTAAAAAGTTTGATTCGTTAAAAAAGAAGATAAATAGTTCCAAGGCATAGTCTTAAAGAGGTTAATCGGTTTGGTGATGGCCAAAGTTCTGAAAAAGAAAAAATCAATTAATTAAAAAATTAAGAGTGAATAATAAGAATATATTCATCATTAAACATCGAAGAAGTCATTTGAAAGTATAATCAAATCGCACTGAAAATAAAAATATAATATCATCGAAAAAGTACGCACACTTTGTTATTCATAGTAATAATCAATATTATGAATTGTGTTAGAATAGGCTAGTAATTGGTGTGCGCATATTAGCCTTAAGCCCACACCGGAAATAAACTTTTAAGATGTTTTCTGATTTTTTAGATAAATCGTATAAAAATTAGAACATCAATTGGTGATAATAATAAACTTCGATCTGCTCTTTTTTCCACTATGCAAAACGGAATCAATATTCGAATGTAAATTAATGCACAATTAATAAATAATAACCAATTAAATGGATATTTCTCAAATGTATGAAACGATTAAAAGGAAAAATAACATGTATTTTATGTGTTTAGTTGGTTAATTGGACTGATAAAGATGTCGAACAATGGCCAATCACTAGTGATACATGTTTAGAATACTACTCTAGACCTTATTTGCTGTGATTATGATTCCAAGCACAAAATGTAACCTTGTCATCCTATCAATAATATAAAAAAAAAAAGATGAAATCGTTAGAACCAGTTAAATCAAAAAATACACTGGCACAACTAAATTCAATAATTACAATTCATCCGATTTTGTCTGAACAATGTACGCGACTTTGCACACAACATTCCTATCAGTCGAATGACCAATTCAGTAAACGATTCTGCGTATTTATTTGCAATCATACAGATGAGCCAAATTCGAAAATAGATGTCGATTGGCCTAATTTAAAGTCTTCAAACTTATCTTTACAATTAATTTCTAGAACTAAAACTCTCACAGATCCTATTGATTTATTAGGAAATCACTTTTTTTTAATTTCATTACCATTAAGCGAATCTTTAAAATGGGTATTATTCGATATTATAGCCATTTTTATGGCCATTTTTTGTATTCTAAACATTATGTTTGTGATTAAATTTTATTCGAATCTGAATTTTATAATATTTATTCATTTGATCGACCAATTTAAAAAAAGGGCACATTTGAGTGATAAACAGACTGATCGAAAATTCGAAACAACTGTAATTCAAATTAAAGAAAATTTGAAAAAAAAAATTGAATTCTTATTTGAATACATATTCTTGTGCAATTCGTTTAGCCCATTCATTTTTTACATGAACTGTTTGATTAAATTAATTTTTTTTAACATTAATGAATCTATATTGACGATAAAATTAGGAAACTCAACAAAAAAATTAATCCGAATAAAACTAATTCCAAACGAATTATTGAAGATGTTTGACGATTTTAAAACTAATCAGAATGATCAAAATAATCGAATCACAGCCAAACATTCAATGTTATGGTTCATATTTGAGTATTGTGTAAATTATGTAATTAATCAATCTGCTCAACAAAAAATCTACACAATCAGAGAGCAAATTTCAAGCAAACTTGAATTGTCCATTATAATCCGTCCGTCATACATTCTTGTCAGTAATCTCAATAAATTTAATTCAAAAGTGATGAATTCAAGTCATTTCAATTCAACCAGACAAAATCAACCAAATCGATTCTTTAAAATCAAACATTCACTAAATCTACAATCGGCTAATTTATCAAATCATAATGAAGGTTTTAAGAAACTGAAATTGGGCCAATCTAGTTGTCATAGTTCATTTGTAAACTACAAGGATGTCAAATGTCATAAAAGTTCTAGCAGTGGCAGGTTCTCGTATTGGTTAAGTATTTTATTGATTTTGTCCAGTTTAACGAGTTCGGTTCGGTAAGTTCTTCTTTATAATTTTTTCGTTTAATTTGCATTATTTGTTAGTCTGATGATTACAAGTATTGATTCTTATCAGTAAAATTTAATTTGATTTTTTTTCAAAATGCGAACTTCATTATACTATAAAAGTTTGATAAAATTTTATTAAATTCAGATTTGAATTTTTTTTGCTATTTTTTAGTACAAATTAAATCAAAAATAAAAAAAAACTCCAAATATTTTCAAAATTTATGGATTAAAAAATTTTGATTTTTTATAATATTAATATTGAAAAATTTATTTCCTAATTTTTGAATCTATAATATCTTTTTTCATAAAACTACAAAATCTAAAATATTTAAAAAATTTAAACAATATTAAATTAATTTGAAAAATATATGGTTTAATTTTAATTGCTAATTCAACTTTTGAATCAAAATTTTCAAATTTTTCAATCAAAGCAAATCTATTATTATTGAAAAATTAAGAAAATAAAATATTTAATTTTTTGATCCACAAAATAAGTTTGTAATCATTTAAAAAAATTTTAATTTGGAAATTTTATTATCTGGCTAGAGTAAATGTTGAACAAAGAGTTTAGTATAAAGCAAATGAAAACTCAAGTCTAGAAAAAAATCATTTCAAATAAAGGCTTCATTATTTAGATGAACGCCTTATTATGTTTTTTACTCAAATATTCAAATTAAAAAATAAAGAGAATATTTTGCAGATACATTATGTTTTGGAAAAACATGATCATGTTCCAGTCATGAATTTAACTTTTTTTTGTACACAAATGAGTTTTCAAAAATTAAAAAGTTTATTGAATATAAATTATATTTTGGAGGATCTTGTATCGACTGAATCATGTTCTATGTTGGCTTTTATTTTTAAATCATAATGAAAGTGAGTTATGTATATAGAACATGAATTTAGAGAAAAATTATTTTTAACATGATTCATGTAAATTATTTCATAAAATGCTTGAAATTCGCTAAAATTTTCAAGCTATATTATTAAAAGTAAAAGTATTTTGCAGAACTAAAAATTTTCTCAAAGATTCTAAAATTTCAAAGAATTTTTTTTGCCATTAAGAAACTTTTTCTTAATACCAAATCTTTCTTTCGGAATGATTCCAAAAAAAAATTTAATACAGAAGAAAAATTAATTGATATGAGTAATCAAATATAATTGATCGATTTTTAGAAATTAGCTTATAATCTCATATAAAACTAGGTATTATTAAAATGTTTGAAAAAGCTAAAAATTATAAAATATGATTAATATAATTTTAAAATTGACTATTTCCTTTTTATTTTCTGAACCGCTTCCGGGCTCATTTTGGCTGAATTGATAGGCGAAAAAAAATTGTTTTTAAGCAAAAAAATATTTTCTCGAATATTCTGACTTAAAGAGTGTTTTTTCATATACACTATACGATAGTTTATTATTATTGAAATAGTTTTATAATATAACTAATGCATATAAATTTTTGAATAAAATTGGTTCAAAGTCGAAAGAAAAATTTGAATATTATTTGAATAATTTGAAATGTGTTCAGAGTAGAGAGGAACGGCTTCAAATTATAGTCTAAGATATTTTCGATATAATTTTATTTGAATGTCTATAGGATCTACTTTTAATTAATTACAACGTATTAATTGAGTTCTATCATTAGAGGTTTCGCCTTTTTAGCCCCAACTCAATAAAAAATGAATTAATCAACTATTTATCGAGTGTACGATTTGAAATTTTATTGAAACAAGTAAAAAAAGCATTTGGTTTGAATGCTTAAAAACAAAAAGGTTTCTCAAATTGAATGAAAAAATTTGAATACCAAAAAATCAAATTTCATTTGAAATCTTATTTCGAATTTAGTTTGCAACGTAATTTTATAATATTATACATTTTTTCAATCTATTTTAGTTAGACTTTTCAATGGAAATTTTTTATCAAAAAAAAATTACATACGTTAAATATTTTAATCTACTAAAAATATGACTCATAAAATACTTCAATCAAAAATGGAAGAAATAAGATATCCACTTAAATGATTGATTGCCTTGAATTATCATATCCGCAGAGTTATTTATTCACTATTCTGGCTATCGGAAATTTTTCGGGTTTCACAAATAATTGAAAAAATTTCAAAATTTAGCTTGAGCACTTTATTTTTGTTTTTGCTTTTTGAAAACGAAAACGATGTTTTAGAGAGTATCGAAAATGATATGAATCGTATGAATCATCTTACTCAATTTATTAATTTATAATTTGTTTTTATTTTAAATTAATAGTTAGTATAATCAATTATAATTTGTTTTAAAAATTTGTTTCATTTTTGAACTTTTTTCGATTTGTTGATACTCAAAAAACAATTTTCAATTTTAAATTTTGAAGTGCATTTTAATTAATTATTTTCAAAAGAAATATTTATTCAAATTTCAATAAAATTAAGTTAAATTTTTTTTTTGCAATTCATAGTGATCACAAAACCCATTTTTATGAAATGGTGATCGATTATCATCTTTTCTTTAAGCTTTATTAAATCGCCTAAGAAAATAAAGTTTATAATTCAAAATTTATACAAGCTATTTGCATTGTTGAACATTAGAGTGTTCGATAAAATCTTAAATACATTTTTGATTTATTGAATCGAAATTTTTTCAAAAATCATTATTTCCAATCAGAAGGGCATTTTCCAATAATTTGATCTGCACTGTTCAATTTATTATTTTTTATTAATATTGTATCTTTCACTTAACACCGTTAATTTTGGCTAATAAATTTTTAGTACAAAATTTTGTCTATATGTATAGCTATATATAGTTTAGTAATTTAGTTTATTCGTCAAATAATCTTTAATGATTTGGTGCGAAATATGTGTTTCTAATCTTTTAATTTATTCGTGTTAATTCACTATCTGAAATAGTCCACATAATCGCTTTGAATAGCTAATCTAAATATAAAAGGAATATTTTGAAAAACTTTTATCTCCAAAGATGAATTTTATTGAAAAATTGATTACAAAATTCAAGAAAGAATAAAAGGAAAAATTGTCCCAAAATTAAAAAAAAATTCGCTTTCTTTCTATTTTTTATGTTTCATATATCCTTTGATGTGAATTTTTCGTTTGAATTTTCCCAAACTCGCTAAATATATTTAAATCAAGTTTTCAAAAAGACAAAAAGCTATCTAATGATTAAATTTTATACATTTTGTATTTCGTATGACACAGCATGATGTTATAAGAAACAAGTTTCTATTTTTATAGTGAAATTTCTCATTAGACAATTTAAAGCATGAGGTGAAGTGACATCATTTGATTGTTTTTGAACCCTTTTACACAATTGAATGGTGAGAAATAAGTTTTTTTTTAAATCGATTTCAAACTATCAGTTTCGAAAAAAGACAAATGAACATGAATGATTCGAATCTGTATTCGCCTTTCTCGAAAAAAAAAAGTGACGAATTATCGAAAAATTTATACAATTTTTTAAGACTTAAAAACATTTTATTTCCTTTTCTTTTTCAATTTTCATCTTTTTGCTATTACCTGCTACAATTTAAATTAGTTGACTCATTTATTTGTTCTTTTAAGCGTAATTTTTCTTTTTGTCATATTTTCACGAAATTTCTATATAAAGTGCTCATTATAAATATTTACGGATTTTGAACTTTCGTCAACTGAAAACGATCATTTGTAAAGCAAATATTTTCAAAAATAAATACTAAAAGAAATTATATAAAACATTTGCAAATGAATAACTACTATCGAAGTAGAAATTGCGGAAAAAAAAATTAATTCAACGCAATTCAATAACATAGTTCAAAAGGTGTATCTATAGCGAGTAAATAAATTTTAATCTATCAAACTTGCAAAAATTTTTTACTAAAAACGATACTCTCAAAACGAATATAAAATTATTGTTAAATAAAGTCTATAAGAAAATTCAAAAATGGTGCTGATTTCAAACTAGATACTTATTTTCATTAAAGATATCATTAGAGATTTATCACTTTATATTTCAATACTAAATATTTATTCTTATAGATTTTAATTTTACGAATTCAGAAATACACAATATCGCAATAAAAAAAATTAAAATACACTGTGAAATTTTTGTTTATTTAAGAATTTTTTTTCTTCTATTTTAATCAAATATCTGATAAAGAAAATATAAAATCTAAAACAGCAACAAAAAAGAAAACTAAAATTAGCACAATCATATCCATTTTATTTAATTTAAATTTTATGATAGTTAGATATTTGTTATAGAAAAATATGTATATATTTTATAATTTTGAAACGACATTTCAAAATGATAATCATATAGACTAAACTTTATATTGTAAAAATAACTAAAAGCAAAATTATTGGAAATTTGAATAATTTAAAGAAAAATTTTTATCCTTATGATTAACATATGCAAAGAAAAAGAATTTTAATTTTGCTTGGTCTTTTAATCGATACAAATAATTTAAAATCAAATACTAATTCAATACTTTAAAGATTCTAAATTTTCTTTTTACATTTAATTATCATTATTCTAAAATTTTTTGACTTTACAATAAGATTATTCATTATAGTTATGTTTACCTTATTGACTAGTTACTCATTATTCTAATTTAAATTTCAATTTTTTTTTATTTGGTTGAATGGAGCTGAAACTTTCCGATATTATTTAATGCAAAACATAAAATTTAAAATTATTAATCTGTCCTAAAGTAGATTATTTGAATAGAAGACAATTTAGCTGGCTAAAATAAAGAGAAAGAAGAAATATTAAATATACTGCCTACTTCTAATTAGCAATTTATTAATCAACATCTTTTGTACACTTGATTAGTTTAATAAAAACTTTAATTTTTTTTAATTACTAAATGATTCCAATTAGTTGCGATTTGATACTATTTTTCTCATGAAATTTTGAAAAAATTCTAAAAGAATATTGTGAAATAATTGTCTGGAAGATTAGACTTTAAGTTTATTGGTTGATTGGTTTAAAGATTCACTTTTTTGCAAAAACAACATTCATTGTAAATAATATTTGAAATCTTTATTAACATTTCTTTCGCCGATTTTTTTGTTTTGCTTTAAATGTTTTTTTCTCGATTATATCCGTTTAATTGTGATTACAAATAATTCGATCTAAAATATAGAAGATAAGCGAATTTAATTATCATTAACTAAAAAGCTAAAAATTTAAAAGCGATTTATTTAATTGCAAAGACATATTACAAATTAACATAATTATTATCTTTTGTTATAATAAACACATTTCAAGTTTATTTAGATATCGAAAATTTAAAGACATCTTATTATTTTTTCGCATTGTCAAATGTTTAAATATTCGATTTAAACTTACTTATTTTCCATTTTTTGATTGGCAAGTAATTTATTCGAAAGATTAAAATGAAAAATATGCAAGCCTAAAAATTAATGTTTATATTATATTGCTCTTTTCTTAAAATTTAGATATATCTAAGCTAAATTATATTTATTCAGGCGAATTTTGCAATAATTATTTACTTCATCAGTTTCAATTTTGAACGATTTATTCGACAGTCATGAACATTTCCGATTTGATGTGTATTCGAGAAGATTTCCAACTAAAATTTTACAATTGATATAGGATGAAATGACTCGTGTCTATGGGGAAAAATTATATTAGATATACTCAAATAAATTCACACCAGCGATTCATAAATTAGTGCAGTAATTAAAGATCCAATCTCATAACTCAATTTAGCTTCGGAGGGAAAAATTTTGTAAACCAATCTTTAAAAAATGTATAATTATTTTAAAATATTAAAAAAATAATTTGCTCAAATAAGGTAATGCGAGCAAAGATTTATAAGTTGAAATCAAAATTTCCAATATTAAAATAATTTGTTGCATAAAATCACTAGTAAAATTTTATTGATTTATTTAAGTATTTTTTTATTTATATTTGGCAGCATTAAAAAATTTCAAAAAAATTAATTATTATCAAATTTCTTTAATTATTTTATATTTCAACCTATTAATTAAAGTGAAAAAAAACTATAAAAAAATACACAATTGGTACTTGCATATATATACTTGCAATATTAATTTTTTTAGGAGGACATTTTTTCGAGTGTGTTTAAAGTGTTGTATAATGTTTCACTTTTATGTATGTCTTTGCCCCCAAACTTATTATTTAATTTGTGCCAATGAATATGATTTAAATGTTTTTAAAAAAATTTGAAAAAAATAAAATAAAAAAAAAAGTTTTTAAAAAAATATTGTGTGGATAGAAATTTTGAGACAGCGATGAAATATGTAGTTTTTTATTATCAAAAAAAATATTCTAATCTTGCAACCATGGTTGTGTGAAGCAAAATTATACTTTGAAGAAAGATACCTTTATTACTTGATTCTATCGTTTAATTCGGCACATAGTATAAAATATCAAAAAAAAAAAGCAAAATCATTAATATTGCACTTTTAGGCTGCTCTTTACAATTTTCGAATTTTACTAATTATGAATTTCGCTTATTTAAAAATTATTTTACTTTTAATATAAAAAAATAATAAGTTTTCTATTTTTTGATGTCTAGTGTTAGGAATTCTTGTATTTAATATTTATTTGTTAAATGATTATTCGAATCACCGATATCACATTATATTCAAATATTGATTTCAACAATAGTTATGTGCTTGAAAAATTATTTAGTAAGCGATGTCGTCAAATATTATCGAGTTCAACCCTGTTAAAAAATTTTTTTTTCTTTTTTTTAAAGAGTACTACCTCAAGTCAAAAAATTTTTTAAATACGCTCAAATAGAAAATTGCCGTTCAGCACTTTATATTCATTTAGAATAATTTAAATTGTTTTTTTTTAAATCCGAGTGGATAATATTTACTAAACGTTATCAGCTTCATATATTTTAAATACATTAGAATTTAAGTATGTAAAAAACAGATCATAATTTAAAAAAGGCGCTCGTAATGAAATAAAAAATTCAAAAATTCTTTGAAGATCTTTGAGCATCCTGAATACTAATCTTGAGACCTATTATTCGATATAGTGAAGAATAATAAAATTTCAATTTTATTTGCCGAATACACGCAGAAAATTCTATTTTTAATAGTATTAATTCTAATATTGGAATGCTAAATTATCTTTATTCACACACAACAAAAATTTCCAAAATGCTATAATCACATGTCACGTCTTTTCTAGGTATCCTAAACTAAAATTGTCAAATAAAAGTAAATCTAAAATTTTTTTATACTGATAAAAGGATTTAAATTAAAGTAGATCCAATAGCCATTTACAACAGTCATGTATCAGACATAAAAATCGTAAAATAATGCAATGTATCGTTTTAGACATCATTACAACAAAAATGCAAATATCTAATTAAACCTTTTATTGTGTCATGTTTTCTAATCTCACTTTTTTTCCTATAATATTTAACGCTCTCCACCGTGTGGATTATCTTGGTCGGATTCAAATTTGTCAATACTTACACCCTGCAACATATATTGATGCATATGAATATTCTTTTTCTCAACAAATTTCTTCTTCAATACATTGTGTCATATATTGAAAACGCACTTTTTATGAAAATCATCATTCTTGAAACAATTCATATCTTTCTGGTTCTTTATTAAACAACCATTTTTATTTTATTCCATTTATGATTTATTAATGTAATTATACGATTTTGTATAATTGCGATAATTTTCGTTCGATTTTGCAAATAAAAACAGATGTACAGCAACCAAAAGAAATGCAGAAAAAAGAATTTTAGATTCGATTATTGGACAAGGAAAATATGATAGCAGAATTAGACCCTCTGGCATAAACAACACGCTTGAAAAAGGTGAGATTTTTTTAGTCATCTTAATAGCAGATTTAATTGATTTGAAAATTCGATTACTATAATTAATTAAGTTATTCCATATTAGATATAAACTCCAAATTACTCATTTAATTGAAATTTTTCAAATAGAAATATTTTTTAGGAAATTTACTAGCCTGACTGAAATATTATTTTTTGCAAATATAATAAATAATATATAAATTAAAAAAAATATCTTTAAATTTCAAAGTGTTTTTTTTTTCAATTTATTTAAAGTTTCTTGACTCATTATTGGAATGAATCTTTAAATGCTAAAATAGCTAATTTAAAGATCAAAAGATATAAATATTTGAAATAACTAGCTAAAAAAATTTAATTTTACTCGATTCAATTAATTTGCTAGAAACGAAAAATTATCAAAAATCATCTAAAAACCATCACACTTAATAAATGAGTGTGGCAAGCGTATTAGCCTCTATCTGAGAAGAAACTGATGCCAGAAGTTCAGAAACAATCTTACAAACCACTAATATATAGCAATCTTACCAGCCTATTTCCTTACATAGCAGATAAGCTATAATATTGAAATATTTAATATTTGTAATAAATTTTGTCTAGATGTTTTCGAAATTTCACAAATTTAAAAAAAATGATTTTCTAAATTGACAAGCACTAAAATAACAAGATAATTAATATTGAAAAAAGATAAAAGATTTAAAAAAAATAAAACAAAAGTCAGATGCGTACCAGATCAAACTATAAATCAAAAATTCAGACCCCTAGTTTTCATACTGAAGCTCTAAAAATTTCCATAAATAGACACTCAGTCTCCATTGTCAAAATAAATTCATTAATTTATAAATCAATTAGTTAATTCGATAAATTTTTAGTGAGCCACGAATTTATTCATTTCAAAAAAACAAAATTGATAGAATATATTAGATCATAATAAAAGAAAAATTTACCAAGTTTTTTTAATAATAAATTTCTTTGAATTGATATATAACAATAAATTCATATATTCATACTTACATTTGTTCCTATATAATGTATATAAAAAATATGTATGATATATATACGACATATATTTTAGAAAAAATTTTTTACACAACGCTATCATTTAGCAATTGATTAAACTAAGTATCTATATAAGAGTTGATATTCGTGATGTCTTACTCTATTTACAAATCAAAGCTCTGTTCGATATTCTAAAAATAAAAAAGTATCGATTTTATTATGAATTCTTTCAAGTCTAAGATTAATTGAACGCTTCTCAAATAAATTTCATACACAAGTTAAGATACTTTTTTTAATCAATCAATGACACATAATTTACAAAATTAGTTTTGTTTGGCTTTTCAATTAATTTTTGTAGATAATAAATAACTTGTAAAATTTGAAGCAATGTGAGTCACGAAATTTTTAATAGTCGTCACATTTTTCACAAATAGTTCGAATTCAGATCATACAAATTAATAAATTTTTCTAGGAAAAATACAACGAATTATTTTCATCATTTAATATGCTGATATTTTTTTTGTTACTCAAAAATTCAAAATTTGAATTTGTGTCATGTTTGTTTTTAGTCAAAAGTAAAATGATAAAACCTAAACTTTGAATATTTTTGTGAACTCTTGATCTTAAATTTGACACTGATCTATTAACTTGTAAGAAAATTTGATTTTTTTTAAAGCTTTTTAAACATTTTTTAAAAAAACTTCTTAGTTGCACATTTGACAAATTTTTATCCAAAAACGTGAAAATTATTTGAAAAAAAAACAATGTTTTTTGCAATTTATGAATAGATTATAACAAAAAATAATATTCTTGAATCATCTTATTCCTATATTATTTTATTTTGTTTTAGTTACCATAAATTGCTATTAAAAATATGTTTTTTTAGGAGCCAATTTTTTTTTCAATATTAATTTAAATAAGTTATGTTAAAATTGCTAGAAATAAATTTTCAGTATAATTACCTGCCTTGATTTTAATGTAATTAATAAATTCTTTTACAGTGGTTTAAATTATTTTTAATTATTGCAAAAGTTTTAACCTATTTTTATTAATTTTAGATTTAGTTCTAAAAAATACATAGAACATATTATCATTCGTTTGCAGTATACCTCATATTTTTAAATGTACTTGATTTCTTGGCTAATTAAAAAAACGAAATGATGATTAAATATCATATTCTTTATCTATTATATATTATACATTAGATTTCTCAAAAGAATATTCGAAATTGATTTAGCCTTCAAATTAGAAAATAGTAAATTATCTAATTTAATATTTTTTCAAAATTTACAATGTTAAACACATTTTATTGGTAAATTTTAATGAAATAGTACTTCCTTCAATAATTATTAGTAACTTTTACAAAAATTTGACGAGTTTGAAATCAACTTTATATAATAAACAAAAACTAAATAAATTGGTAAGAAATAAACAATTTATTTGAGCTTATGTCTACAATAGTATGATCTTTTTTAAAACTTTTTTTTTATATTTTTTAAATTAAACGCTGAAAATTTTTAAAGCCTTGCAAATAGACATTTGATATAAGCATCTTTTTTTACTCGTTGTTCAAATATACGCTTGAAATTTATTCTTTAATTTTTTTTATCTAATATTGTTTAGTAATTACACTTAGACAAGTTTCAAAAATCTGTTTATATCTAAATAATTCAAAAGAATTAAACAAATGTCTTTTCATTCACTGTCTGAAATTTGTTAAACTAAAAAGATAATTTTGATTAAAAAATTTTTTAAAATTTTCTAATGAACTGATGTCAATAGTTGCATAAATTGGATATTTAACTTTTACAAACAAAATTTTGTAAATAATTGATAAAAACTTCAATCAAATTCCTGAATTTCGAATCAGATTTAATCAATCAACAAAAGCGCATTAAAAAAATCGACATTTTTTCAGGCTGAACTTCTAAAATCAAATAAATATAGTTTCGGAAATTTTTACTATAAATATTGACATATACGAATATATTTGTTAAGAACGTAAATTTAAAAAGCTAAAATAGGCATTTGATGATTAGAAAAGAAAATTGAATAATTGAGGCTATTTTTTTATTGAATTCTGTAAACATGTGTGCTTTCAAATTACCGATGCAGAATATAGTTTCGTAAGTACGATGAAAATCAAATCGCACATAAGAATAAGCTATTTGTCAACAAACAAAATGAAAATATATTCAAACTAATAATATTAACTCAAGTCGAATCTATTTTGAATTTCATATGATTGATTATACTATTATTAGTATAATTTCCATATTTAGATTATTTTATGTCTCCTATCGCTGAAAATCAACTTTATTGTTTATTTTTCACCAATGTTTCTTGATATTTTTACTATTAGCTTTGACAAGTTTTTAATGTTATGACTTAATTTATTATTAATTCTATTGATTAAAAGAGTAGATTAAATTTTTTTCGAATAAAGTGTCATATCAAGAGTAATTTACGATATTCAATGGATAAGAAGCTTTTCTAAATTTTTTTTACATCGCCTGAGATCTAAGATAATATTTTGTTTTATGTTTCAAATATGAATCAAATGAAAATATGCGTATCAAAATTTTGATTATTTTTTTTATATGATAAAAATCTATAAAAATAATATAAAATTGAACCAATTTTTCGAAGATATTTAAAGCATAAAGTAAAATTTCCTGGTGATGAATTAATTTCAAATTTTTGCGAAAAAATGATTAATATTTATCAAATAGATATAATTATGGAGATTTTTGCAAAGCATAAATTTGTTTCGAAAAAATGGACTAGCTAAGCTCATTATAGAGAATTTTTATATTTGAATTCTATTTATGTATTTTACAAAAAAAATTAATCATTTAAGAATAGGTTTATATAAATGAGTATGAAATACTATTATATTAAATTGTTTAGGCAAGCTTTGTTCGCATAAATTTAATAACTATTATTTG
>BLXL01002419.1:0-29875 GCA_023170135.1 Acarapis woodi
AATAAAATATTGGAATGTATAAAAGATAAGCGAACTCTTATAAACATCGTTTAGATATTTTTGATAGAGTCACTATAATTATTTAAGTTTTTCTAGTTAATTGCTAAATTTCTCACTTCTTTCCCCCTATTTACTCTTTTCAACTGCTTCCTATTCACTTAAAAAAAATCGCCGTTTTGCTTGCTGCTTGTAGTGTGATTTTTACGCCACGCCTTTCATTTTTCAAAATGGCTGACGCAGTATAAAAAGGGATCCATTTTAAAAAAGAAATCATTTTTAATTTTACTTTTGTCGTAGTCTTCATACACTAAATAAGAATTGTTATCAACATAATCAAATTCAAAATTTGATTTTTATTTCTGCATGTTTTAATAACATATTCGAGCTTTTTGGATAAACGCATTTATTTATCATGGAAAAAATCAAATTCTCAGTAAGTAGCCAGCTTCACTAGTAGCTAAATTTAATTTTAATTCTAATCTAGAACTATTGACTGGCACTTATAGTGGCTCATGAACCGTCTGGACCAACTATTTTGTCAGTTTTATCTCAATTGGACTCTTAAATTTGAAAATAGCATCGAATATTTCCAATTGTTGAATAAATGAGAAATTAAATCCTATGCTAATATAAGCTTTTAGGTGCAAATTATTTACTCTTTATTCTTGTAATAGAAAATATTTTATGACCACATTTTACCCGCCGCTTATTCGTGAATTAATGATATCTAAAAGGTAGCTTGGTTGGGTTTTGGAGTTTTTCTGGTTATCTGAAAAAAAAATGCTAAGAAATATCAGTCTCACATTTTCAAGCCAAGCAATATCGCCAAAAATTCCAAATTAACCTTAAAACTAATGTATTTATAAGCGAATGTGGATGGATGATTGTTATAAATATTATATACTTTCGACTGGATCTTTTTAATTTTAAATAAAAATTCATCGGGATTTGTCAAAAGCCCTTTTATTAAATATAATTACTAATAATTTAAAGTACTCTAATTACAGTATATGAAACATTGTTTTTAACAACTGATAAAAAAAATTTTGTTTTTTTTGTTGTTTATCTGTTTCTTTTTGAGTACATTTCAAGTCTTTTTCTAAAATAATTTGAATCATTTTTTCCGTTTATTAAATCACTAATGTTAAAATTAATAAAAACTTCTAAAGCTAAAAAAAAGGTTTCTTAATTTTTAAATACATATCAATTATGTAACTGAAACTTCTTACTAAATAAAATTTTCAAAATTTACTAAATAATTTGGATTTTGATTTTTGTCCAAATATCATTTATTAATCGTTTTCCAAATTTCTTTTGTATCTTATTATTTTTTAAGAATCTTAATTGAAAATCTTCATTTTTTAAAAACTTATTTGTGTTATATTATTTTTTTTAAATTACTATTTTTCTATGAATATTTTTTTTTATATATTATATTCTTTTAATTGTATTGGTTTTTTAAATTGTATTATTATCATTTTCTAGGCTTTGTGCATAATGAAAGATCCAAACCATGAAGCATGAAAATTCAATTTTGATTAAAAGAACAAAAAATGATGACAGCTCAATGTTTTGCGTATCTAGAGAGTAGTGGTCAATTAATAAATAAAATTAAATTTGAAACAAGTAGCTTCAAAACCGTCCTCATTCTTTTAATTTTCAAAATTTTTTCGACTGAGGCGGCTACAAAAGATTTGAACAACAAAATGAAGTCTTTCATTGATGGAAAATTTTTAAAATGGTCAATAAAATAGTCATAATGAGGCTGATCTTAGTACGATATAAATTGTGTCCATTTTTCTCAAATATTTAGATATTTCCAATTTTTTTAATTTATTTGAATCTAGTTTAAGATGAAAAAGATGGAGAATCCGACATTTCAAATCAAGCTAAAAAGCTCAGAGTTAAAAATCCAGCATCGATCTGATTGGCACAATTTTTTATTTTCCGATTCAGTCAGCAAATCAATCAAATTTGACTAATTTACCACTCGTTCTTACAAATAATTTGCTAGATTTGCAGAAAATATTTGTAATATCTAATTTTTTTACATTCTCAAATTTTCTTTTCTATTTCCTTTAATTTAATTTGTACTCTTGAGGATTCAATCTGGGATGTTTATTACTTTATTAAAAACTATAATGAAAAGTTTAAAATTACTTTCATAAACCATACAAATGATCTAGAAATTGAGAAAAATATTTGTATTAAAAATTATTGTCTTGAGGAACAACTTGAAAGCTTGGAAATTCAATTATAACGATAAATAACGATTTTTAAAAATTTAAAATAAAAAATGATTTTTAAATAATTTGAGGAAAATTATTTTTTTTTTTAAAAAAATTTACAAAATTACTAAAAATTATGAAAAAAAGCAGACAATACCAAAACAAATAATTTAAAAAAAATTCGTTTAATAAAATAAAATATCAAAGCAATTTGCTTTTCATTCGAAAATTTTTTAATAGATTTCCTACCTGAACTAACACATCAAATTATCGACTAAATATTAAAAATCAAATACATTAAGAGCCATATTTTATATATAACATATAAATACATAAAATAAATATTATTGATATCAATGAAGCTTTTTTATTTTAAGCTATAAAATATTCACATAATCAAGAAAAAAATTGGATCATTCATTAAAAATCGAAAAAAATATTGCCATTTTATTTCTCAAATTGACAAAGAAATAACAGCAATATGATTTCTCAAAATTATTCAGGCAAAACGGATAATAGCGATTTGAATGCTAATTTTTCGGTTTTAAAAACGTAATTTTTTCCATTTTAAAGTGGTCGATTACGAATTTAAAGTAAAAATAATCGTGCCATTTTTTAATTATAAAATTGTATGTTGCTGTTTAAAAATTGAATTTAAAGTATCCCCTGAAATTAATATTTTATTCTTTTAATACAATATAACAAAAAAGTATTAAATACAAGCTTAATAATTTGCATAAGAGATGTTCAAATATATTTGGTGAATCATTACAAGAAAGAAACTATACTTTTTGCTTCTTCAAATTTTTTCTAATTAAAGCCGATAGTGAATTCTAAGCATTCTTTTTGCTTTATTTCTATAGTTTTGACTGAAATTGGAATACCTTCGTATATAGTGAAAAAATTAATTATGTTCTAAACCATAATGCAAGTATTCTTTAACACTAATACGCATATGAATCTTCAAATGAATAGTTTTAGAAACAACATGATTTTTTATCTGCTCGCCCAACATGATCTTAATTTTTTTTTGTAAATCTGTCCTGGGTGAATTATGTAAATCCATAATTTCTTTTTTTCCACTTTTTATTTATTCTTTAACAAATCTCAAAATTTGAATTTGTCATGATTATCACTATTACCTCTTTTAATCATTAAGTATTCGAAAAGTATTAAAAGCTGATATCAAAATAATCTGTTTCAAATAGTTCGTTCAATATTTGTCTTTTATTTTAATAAAATAATCAACTTTACGTTTAATTCAACCAACATCATCCCATTTATTGTGCGAAGATTTGAAACAAACATTAATTATTATCTGTGTTTTGTTGTTTTCAGATTTTAGGTGATAAATCAAAAATGTTATAGATTTAAAATAATAAATTTATGAATTTCTTAGAATAAACTTCAAATCTGATCCAGATATAATTCTTGAAAATAATTATGTCTAAACTATCCTGTCTTGTCACTTGGAAACCATGCCAAAAATTTAAATTTCGCTATTACACTTGATAGCTATTAAACGATCATTAAACAGCTCATCAATTTAATCAATTCCTGAAATATCAATGGCGAAAAACAATTCGAAAACTAGAACATTCTATTTTTTAATATAAAAAATTTTTGACAAAGGGCCTTCATTTTATCTATTAATTTATATTATTTGATCTTTAAAAATATATGACGAATCGAAATTTTATCTTTGAAATTTTACTTGATTTATGTGATATCATCATTATGAATCCATTCAAATAACCTTTGTCAAATAATATTTAGTTGAAATTAAAAATAAAAAACTTCTCATACATTTGAATACATATAGTTATACAATGAATCACTTAAAGAAAAACATATGTAAATTTCAGCCATGAAACTTGTCTGATTAAAATCGTAATAATTTTTCGGAAGATCATTTTTTTTTGGTTTTTTTTTGAATCTTTAAATGAGTTTTTTTTTGCCTTTATTTTTATTTCATTAAAACAAGATATAATTATTATTGCCAAGACTTTATATCAAATAAATTTCATTTTTAAACAAATCTACTTCCGGATATTTCAAGAAACGAATTTCCTATCTATTATCTATAGGTAACTCATTGCACTTCCGGTTAAACAAAAACTTATTATCAATTCAAGTAAAAAAATTCTGTCTCTTAAATAATTTAATGTTCGTAGATACGTTGAAAACAAGTGAAATTAAATTTTTAAAGAAATTAAATATATCTCGGTTTAACTTTTAAACTAGATTTAAATCATTTAGCACTCTATTTTCAGTTCTTCAATAAACATTATGTACAAAATAATTAGAATATTACTAAAATCTATCAATTTTTGATACTCTTTTATAGTTTTTTTTATGATACTTATAATTAGTTTCGCTTTCTTGGCTTATTTTCAAACTATATTGAAATAGGCGACTCTTTTTAAGCCCCAAAAAGCAAAATAACTAAAAAAAGGACTTTTTTTAAGAGGTTACATTATAATTGAAACTACGAAGTGTAATGAATTTCAGAAACTTTTTTCGATATGCACAAATATAAATGGATTGAATGAATAACGTCTCATTTATCAAGGCTATAAAGATTAACGTCCTCTACAAAAAGTTAGCTCTTCAAATTTTTCATACATGTGTTTTATAGAAAATAATGGAAATTTTTTTTTCTTTAAAAATTCATTATTTCATTCTTAAAAAATAATTTATTAATTAACAAACCAAAGAAAGTATAAAAAATTTTAAAGGGAAGACGATCATTTAATAGCTACAAAAAAATAATTCACTGCAAGTAATTAAAACTAGATTAAACTAAATATCAATTATGACAAATGAAATCAAGTTTTTCGAAAATAGCTATCTTTATTTTATCAAAAGTATTTTCAAATTAAAACATTATAATTTTTTTTACATTAAATAGTATTTATAATTAGAGGAGGATAAAAAATAAGCATTTTTAAATATTTCCGATCATTTTGATTTGAGACAGATTTTAAGAAAAAATGTAATCAAACTCTTAATATAAGAATTCAATAATTTTGTTAGAAAATGGTATCGAAAATTTATGAATTTTGAAAATAATTAAATTTGTGTGTGTGATTAGATTCGAATCTGACAAGATGATATTTAATATAAATTCGAAATCACTACATTTCTTTACCATTTTTAATATTTACAATTTAGGAATTTACACATCGATAGTTTTTAATGTGGCCTGGGGATTTAACTTCCAAAAAAAGTATCAAAAATACTTGATATTTACCGATTCAAGTCCTATTTTAGTATAAAAAAATCAAATAATTTTCTACTTATAATAGATGATGAGAGAATAATTTTCCAGCTTTTTATGTCATGCATTTCCATTTATATTTCAAATCAACAAATTATCACACTTAATTGAAAATACAAAACATTGTCCACATTTATAACAGAATACTGCGTTCTAATTTGAACATTTTAACAGCCTTATTGTGTATCAAATTAATTCTCTTTTTGTTGTGCCCTAATTTTTGGAAACTTTTTTAATTCAGATCTTATGGCATGAATTTAAAGACGTATTTGTAATTCTAGTAGGCAAATTATTCTTGAATTATAGCGTTTTTTATCGTGAAATTAGTTTTAGTATAAGTTTATTTTTTTTTCTAAAATTTTAAATATAGATACAATCGCTAAATGACGGAGATTGAAAAAAAAATTAAATAAGCCATTAAAAAGACGGTTTTATTATCTCTGTTCATAAATTTTAATATATAAAAATATGACCGAATAACGTAGGATAATAGGTATACTTTAAAAAATAAAAATAAAAACAATGATTAAAAAAAAAATATTTTTTCAACCGAATGAGAAAGTTTAAACTCCTACGAATTATTATTCGAATTGTGATTTCAAAAAAATTCGATACCCTGAGAAATTTTCAATAGGTTATTGATGATCAACCTAAATATTTTTTTAGTCATAAAGATCGTACTCAATTAATCTAGCCGAACGTAACATTTCATTCCAAAACAAATTCAAATGATTAGCATCTTTGACGTCGACCAAAAAATTTGAATCATCATCTTGCATTTCAACGCTGTACATGAATAAAAATAGGTAAAATTAAATATAATAACAATAATTAAAAAACTTTAAAATAAAAATCTAACTAACTCATATCCTTTTATGTGGTCTTTGGAATTTGTTAAGTTAAAATTGAAGACAATAAAATGATGCTTTGTCTTACAATTAATTTTATTTATCTCATTCGGTTCACTTCTCTTGTCTAAATAGTAATCATTTGTTACAGCCTGATTACCGACGTAACGATTTTTTGAACTCATATTGATTAATAGTTCGTTTCCGCGACATTTTTTTACTTTTGGATTTTTTTTTTTGAATTCAACATATTTAAAATAATTTTTGTTTCGTTTTATTGAATCCATTACATGTCGAAATTGACCGTAAAAAATAAAAAAATAAAATGAAAAAAATAATACAATCGTAAATTGTTTTGCTTATTGATTAAATTCCACATGTACTTGAGTTTTTTCAAACAACATAAATGAAAAAAAAATAAATAAATAAAAAACAATAAATTTAAACATCTAAATAAGAGTGCTTTTTTTTGTATAAACAGTATCACTTATTTCAAAGCCTGCGCATTAAAATTTTTTTAAATAAATAACGACATTTGACTTTTTTGTTTACTTTTGAGGCTACAAAAATTTGGCGGTAACTAAATTTTTCAATAGTATTCTGTAAAAATGAGAATTATATGAACCAAAAATATAACATAGCTTCAGCTCTTAGAGATCTTGAAATTATTTAAAATTTGAAGAAATTACTGCATACAAAATAATATTTTATTGATAAATACATAAATATTATTACAATTTCAAAGTTTTCTTTTTTATTGAGATATTGAAACGATAGAAAAAATTTATACATTTTCTTACGCAAATCCATTAAATAAAAGTTTTTTGCTCGGAAAGTGAATGTGAATTATGGGATTTACTAGATTTTCTTCGAATGTATATATTTTTTGTTAAAATCAATCAACGATGAATTAATTAATGAACTCAGAATCGGACAAATTAAAGATTTGAAAATTATATACTAATACCATCTAAAGAAATCATATTAGCAGTATAAGTTTTCAAAAAAACTAAATAATATTGTCGAAAATATATAACATTAAATTATAATTTTTGTATAACACCCACCTGAAACAAATAACTAAGCAAAGATGTTCTAGAAATTTCTTGTAAAACAATTTAAATTTAAAAGTGTTTTATGTTCAATTGTTTAATATTTGTCAGCTTTCGAACCCATTAAAACAAACAAAATATATATTTGAAAATGAGTCTTCATAATTTTTGACAATGTTTCAAGCTTTATTATATAATTTATTAAAAACCTATCAACTGAAATTGTGTTCCAGTGTGATCATAATATTATGAATATTTTAATACTTTGTCTTACATGTCCTATAACAAATTTTTTATATAAGAAAGATAACATAAAATAGTTAAATCGAATTTAAATGCTGTTTATCCTTGTAACATTATTAAAAAAATTATGAAATGACATTTGTGATTGTATCAAAAAATATGTTTGATTTTGATTTAACAGGAAAATTTTGAATAAATGAAAGCAAATCACTGTTTGCTTAATTTAAATTTTTTTTTTAATTTTTTGGTTTTATAACATTAACAACAATAACATTGTATTAAATTTATTTGAATAAAAAAAAATGAAAATTTTCTATCCATAACGTAAACAAGCAAAGTATATGAAAGCGCCCCTATCGTTGTAAATCATGAAAGTTTTTTCATTGCTTTTTCTATATTATCTTATAATTGAATATATGGGCGAAACCATCGTAATGGAAAAAATGATTGCAGTCATAGCGCCAACTTAATTTTTACATATAATAGTAATTTAAATGAAAAATTGAAAATATCAGATGTGATTTAGATATGATATTATTTAAAGAAATTGTATAATTATTGATTAAAAAAAGAACGCAATCGCAGATTTAAGTGATTATAATAGTTTATTGTTGATTCATGATTACGGCTAGTTAAAAGCCGAAACTAATAAAAAACGCTTGTTTTACTTATGTTAAGATATCGGCTCCAAAATTAAATAAACAAAAATCTGACGTGTATTGGTTTTAAGAGTAAGCTGAATTATAACTTCTCTTGCAATATTTAATTAGAAATCATCAATTTGATAATTTAAATTTCATTTTTTACTTGATCTGTTTTTTTTTTAACTAAAAAACGAATCTTTATTTTTTTTTTTTATAAATCTTGCATTATTAGAAGTGATGGGTGTCAATTTACAAGATTTTATTGAAAGTGCTGAAGACATTGATGGTGTTCGTTTTAATTGGAACATTTGGCCATCTACCAGAATAGATGCCGTAAAAATTGTTTTGCCTTTGGCATGTCTTTTTACACCATTAAAAGAATCAATCACAAGACCATTACCTACAATTCAGTATGAACCGATTCTTTGTAACAGACAAAGTTGCAAAGCTGTACTTAACCCATATTCCCAGGTATATTTTTCATTATTTTATTCATAGATGTTATAATTTTCTAATGTTTAATCATTTCAATCAAATCAATCACACAAATGCAGGTTGACTACTCGAGTAAAATGTGGGTGTGTAATTTTTGCTTCAATCGCAATCACTTTCCACCACAATATTCTTCGATTAGTGAGACTTGTCAACCCGCTGAAGTGCAATTCACTACTTTAGATTATACAATTTTACGTGCACCTGTTCAATTAGCTCCTGTGTTTCTTTACGTTATCGATACGTGTGTGGACGAAGAAGAACTTAATGCCTTGAAATCATCAATTCTTAATTCTTTAACATTACTTCCTTTTAATTCTCATGTTGGCCTTATTACCTTTCATCGAATTATTAGTCTTTGGTCATTAAATGATTCAAATCTCAAAGCATTTGTCTTTCAAGGAATAAAAGATTACACATCCAAACAAATTCAAGAATGGTTGAATTTGAGTCCACTTTATCAACAGCAACAAATCCAAAGTTCAAATACTCAACCGCAAATGCCGCATATGATAGGACAACAGCAACAACACATGAAAGTAAAAAATAAGTCATCAATGTTTATTTCACCTATTTCACAATGTGAATCTATATTCAAACTAATCATTTCTCAATTACAACGTGATCCTTGGCCGGTTTCACAAGGTAAACGCCCTATTCGATCAACTGGAGCTGCATTTTCTATAGCAATCAGTCTTCTTGAGGCAACGTGCGCTCATACTGGTGCAAGAATAATGTCATTCATCGGGGGTCCATGTACAATTGGACCAGGCATGATCATTGATGATGATTTGAAAAATACAATTCGTTCACATCACGATATTGAAAAAGATCAAGCAGTATTTATGAAAAAAGCAATCAAACATTACCAAGCACTTGCAAAACGTGCCTCAACAAATGGTCATTCAGTCGATATATATTCATGTTCTCTTGATCAAACTGGTTTACACGAAATGAAATATCTACCTAATTGCACAGGTGGAAATATCGTCATGGGTGATAGTTTTGATTCCAGTTTATTCAAAACCTCATTTCAACGTGTATTTGCAAAAAATGAAAGTCAAAACCTAAAAATGGCTTTCAATTGTATCGTTGAAGTGAAAACTTCAAAAGAAATCAATGTTAGTGGTGCAATTGGGCCATGTGTATCAATGAAACTTAGAAATCATCATGTCAGTGATAATGAGATAGGTGTTGGTGGTACCGCTCAGTGGAAATTTTGTATTTTAAAACCTTCTATTACTTGTGGTTTTTATTTTGATGTTGTACAAACACAAGTACAACAACAGAATATGCAACAACCTAATCGGGGTTACATACAATTCATAACTCAATATCAAGGATCAGATGGCTATCGACATGTTCGTGTAACAACAGTATCACGTAATTTTGGAGAAAATGATTATGCTTTTGATCAAGAGTCGGCGTGTGTTCTAGTCGCTCGTCTGGCATGTCATCGTGCACAAGAAGAAAACAATGGTCCAGATGTTTTACGTTGGTTAGATCGAAATTTAATAAGACTTTGCCAAAAATTTGGTGATTTTCGCAAAGAAAACCCAGAAACATTTCAATTGAATCCTACATTTTCAATGTTTCCACAATTTATTTTTCATTTACGTAGATCGCAATTCATACAAGTATTTAATAATTCACCTGATGAAACATCCTTCTATCGTCATTCACTATTTTTAGAAGATTGCCTTAATTCACTTGTGATGATTCAACCAACTTTACTATCGTATTCGTTTAACGAACCGACACATGCAGTTCTTTTAGACACAAGTTCAATACATCCTGACCGTATTTTATTAATGGATACATTTTTTCATGTAGTCATTTTTCATGGAGAAACAATTGCTGCATGGCGTAAGGAAGGTTATCAAAATAAAGAAGGTTACGAATCATTTAAACATCTTTTAGAAGCACCAATAACAGATGCTAACGAACTCATGATTACCAGATTTCCATTACCTAGATATATTGTTTGTGATCAAGGTTCATCGCAAGCTCGTTTTCTTCTTTCTAAAGTAAATCCTTCCCTAACACATAATTCACAATTTGGTTATTATGGAGATCAAGCAGCTCCAGTACTGACGGATGATGTCTCGCTACAAGTTTTTATGGCAAGTTCTTTTTATATTATTATTTTTGAACAAACTTAAGAAAATTATTTATTTAAATTGATTAATTATTTATTATCTTTTTTAACATTATTAAATAGGAACATCTCAAAAAATTGGCAGTCAGCTCGAATACACCTTAGGAAAATTCAGAATAAAAATTAATTAAAATGCTTATTCGAATCTGCATTTAAATAATCAGAGAAGAATTATTTGAATTTTATTTATTAGTCTTATGAAATAAGAACTTTACCTTTTTCAATGTGTGAATTATATTAGATTGATGTTCGTAGATGAAAAAATAAAATCTAGTTTTTTTTTTATTAGAGAATTGGGGTTTGTCTGAATAAGAATAAAATTGAAAGAGTCAAATTGGTATATGTGAGAAGAATTTATAAAAAAAAATAACTACAAAACAATAAAAACTAATAAATTGATTTGAAAGCTAAACTACACATCGTTTTCATTTTTTTTTAATTTTTTAGGAAATTTTTTAGTTCATTTTCATTTAAAACTAATGTTTCTTTGCTTGCCTTGTACCTCTTAGACTCATTTTATGAGTCGGAGTATCAATGTTCAATTTATTTTGAGTTTTATTTTCTATTTTACTCGGTGTTTTTGATGATCTAAATTAAATTGAAATATTTTTCTATTAAGATACTTGTATTTCTAATTTTAAAAATAATTTGACTTGTTACCTTTTGATTGTTCTTTTTGTGCTCTTTTTATCTTCTTGTTTTTTATCGGCATCACTCATATCAAATCCATAATCAATATCAGTATCATGTTTGTCTGTTAGGAAATAAATAATTACAAGATCAAATTGTTAATGTGTTATAAATAATTAAAAACTTACTTTGTTTTTTTTTCGATCTGGTTAGTGGCGGAGAAAAAACAAAACTGGGATTTATGGATGGTGGAGTACGTAGATAACTTTCTTCATCATGCAAGAGATTTGATTGATTGGTCATATCCATCGGAATCATATCATTGCTTCGTCTGTAACTTCCCATTTCTATATCGATCATCATATCACTTTCGACACTGTCATTTTTCTCATCTGATGTTTGCTTACCATTATAGAAACTTAATTTTGTGCTGACATGTGATTTCTTTTTACTTGATGAATTCAAATTATGCGAATTCATAATCTGCTTAACTTTGAGTATAGAAGAGGGACCAGATACTGATGGATTATAATTAATTGCAAGCAAATTTTTTTGTTGCTTATCAACTTTAGGCGTAGTTAATAAAGAAAGTAGCTCTGAACAATTTTCAGTATTTTTTGATGTATCTAATTGACTTTGAAACGCATCACCTACAAATGATATTTCTTCATTAGTGATTAAAGAATGGTTTGCAATCAATGAATTTTTAAGTTCTGATTTATCTTTTTTTGGAGTAAGATTTTTGACAAATGGAAAATTGTCACTCAATAAAAGACCGCGCTGTTTAATTCGATTTCGGAAAGGTGTTGTTGATAATTTAGCCGACTGATCAGACAGTTTTTCAATCTTCTTCAAAATTCTTTTTGTCACATCTGAACATTCTTCATTATTAGATGTTGATCTTTTGACTTGCACATGTGTCGGCTTTTGCGAAGTAAGATTAAAAATATTTCTTTTTTTTATCGAATTTTCTGCATAATTGTTCACTTCTAAGCTTAATTTTACCACGGATGAAGGTAATACTTGAATGTATGAATTAACAATAGATCTTATGTTCAAAAATTTTCCATAATAATCATTATCTTGATCAAGATTACGTTTACGTATTCTCTCCTCAATTGTTGATAAAAATTTATGAGCATCAATAAATTTTCTATTTAATAGCAGATAAACAACCAACATATTACCTGAATTAACTGACTCTGAAATTTCAAGTAAATAATAAATCAATGTATCTTTTTCTAATTGGTCTAATTCAAACTTGAAAACAGATTCAAAAAGTTTCATTTGCTCACAACCCAAGAAGAATTGAAAGAGTAACTCCTCAACATTCTCTTTGTTGCGGCAGACACGTTGAAAATTGTATGCTTCAGAAACTAGGCGATTACTTAACATAACTGAAATATAAAGCTTTTGTTTGATCAAACTATCACAACTAAAAAGATTAGATGTCTTGACTAATTGAAGGGAATGACGCTTTTTATTTTGGTATAAGTAGGATGTTAAAATTCTTCGCTGTAAATCATCGTTGAGTTTTTTTGCGTTCGGTTCACAGAAATGATTAAGTGAATAATCAAATAATTTGTGATCTAGAGCCCACATACCCTGTATCGACTGGACAATGGCTGAATCGATGTTGAAACATGAATAAAATGTCTCTAATCTTTCTACTTGGTTCATATCTTGTCTATCTGATAAATATGAGATGATATCATATAAAGTATAAAGAAAAATTTGATGTTTGATTTCAGTTTGAACTGAATCTTCTAAGTAGATAGAAACCAATGAATAAATACTTGTGGGTGGGTAAAGTCCACTTGAATTTTCATTCGTTTTCCAAGATTCATTGATTTGTGGTGTGCTTAAGATAAGGCCATCAATTGTTAACAGATCAGTATGCTTTATTGAAGATGGATTTAAAGCAACAAGTTCCTTTCTACGTTCTTCATAATCTGCTTGAAATTGAGTTCTTGGGAAAGTAAAACCAAATGTCGTTAAATGATTACCTTCCTCAACTTCAGGTAATAAATTGCATGAGCAACACCATAGAATAACCTGAATATAATCAACTAAAATTTGGATAATGTTCAATCGTAGATCAAGTTCCCGTTTACCTTGTTCAGTTGTAGGTGTACCTGAGGATTTTAATTTGTTTAATAAAGTAAGTAAACATTTCAGTTTGTTTTCGTAGGCATGCAAAGGTGTTTCAACTTGCTTTGCATCGTAAGTATCTGACAAATCAAATAACGGAACAACAGTTTCATCGATTAATTTTTTTATCTCTTCAACTTCATTCCATAACCAATCCAAGAACAATTTACAATTGCAACCGTATTTTTCTAGCTCACTGTTTTGATTAGACCAGTTTTTAATTGTTTGTGCTAGAAATGGAAGTTCGTTGTTATCAAGAGCAATAGAGAGTATTTTTTCATATTTTTTTTTGTTTGAATTTGCTAATTTATTAATATCCTCAACATTCAAAATACCGGAATAAAGACATTTGTTGAGAAAATCATCGGGATCCAACCAAATATTATTTTCATCGTTTTTTAATAATTTGATGATTTTTTTTTGAATACTTAAATGCGTTACATCAAGATTTTTGGTTTCGCTTAAAAATTTTATTTTGAATGATAATGAACTTGGATAATAGAAAATTTCATTTTCAAAACTATTGTTTTGATACGTAAAAATTCCCTGCTGATATCGGCTAAATGAAGTTGGATCAATTTTAGTATCTTGAAAATCACCGGAATCCGTTAAAGTAATTAAATCATTAAGCTTGTAAAATGAAACAAAAGAACTAAGTTGTGAATTACGTGAAAATGTGACATTAAATGGCATTTGTGCCTGATACCATTGATTTAGATCAAATATCATCAGATAATAGGCACTAGTCTGAATTTGATCATCAAATGCCTGCCAAACAATATAGAACAAACTTGTGTCGAAAACTGTTGTGTCTTCTTTTGATTTTCTGTAGGAAAAGATAGATCCCTGATTGATTACTCCATAATTTATAATAATGCTATTCATTGGAATCTGATTGATCGTATTCGAAGTAAGCAAATAATTGAATCGAGTTGTGGCCGAGAGAAAATTTGAATAATGATAGCCATAATTTTCAATCCAATTCTTATTTTCGAATTCAAGAAGATCTAGATTGACAGAAGAACAAATGTAGAATTGATGATTTTGCAGATCCTGTTCATTCAAATTAACAAAATCTTGTACAAGCTGGCCTTTTAGAATCCATAAATAACAAAAATTTTTTGGATCATTTTCAGGTTCTTGCAGGCTGAAACCAACAACAGGCAAGTTTTCTAAAGAATCTTCTTCAACTTCAAGTGGATCAATTCTGTAAATTGAAAAAGTTTTGAGGCTAAAATGATGCACACCACCGAAATTGTATCCAATATAAAGTGTATTTGTTTGATAGAAATATTTGAGTGATGATATGTAAACATCTTCTTTTGGAAAGATAATTGGATTATCTTCATCAAAACTGTATCTGAATTCACCTTTATAGATACAATCATCATTTACTTTTATACAAAGATGCTGATTGTGCACAATAGATATTTTACGTTTAGTTTCTAAATCCCGATGATCATGTGTGTCACTATCTTTCTTTACAAATAAAGTCAGTGTACTTGGCGAATGACAATTAATATCAAAACATTCATTAGTTAGAGTGTCAAGACATAAATCAACAATCATAACGGTTGCATTTGTAGTCGATAGTGCAAGAATTCCACACATTGATTTTAATTCGGCACACATAGGTAAATTATCATCTTGCCTTCCGCTATTATTGACTATCAATTCAATATTACGAATGCTAAATTGACATTCGATGCATTTCAAAATACACTGATTTTTTACATCAATTAACAATAAATAACTTCCACATAAATTTTCACGATTCAGGCCGACTAGTAATTTGTATTTGCAAAAATTGAAATAGTCACTAATGTAATGTTCATCTTTGAATTCGACAACATCGTTTATATAGACACTTTTATCTTTCAGTAATTGAGCAAAGTTGAATTTAGCCAGCAATTTACTTTCACCTTTTTTTTCTAAACTAACCACTTTGAGAAAATGAGCTTGATAAGTCCACACAAAATCGTTTGCTGTTAAACAGAAGAAAATTTGAATTTTTTTCATATAATTTGAGAAAGATTCAAAACAATTATATTTTGATTACTTTACCTGAGTATTGACAACGAATAGGACATTCATCTCTGAACTGATCTAAATCATTTTCTTGTGACAAATCAGTAACTTTAACATCATTTGATATAACATCATTATTCATTTTTATGAAGACTTATTGATTTGATTATACTTATGACCAAATAAAATCCAAATAATAAGCATTAAATTTTATCGTGAAATTAAAAAAATATGGATTCAATTATTTTATTCAATGAGGATGATCCTATTTTCTTTAGTCGAATAGATTATTTGTAATTTGAATAGGCAGTTTTTATTAATTACAACTATTTTTGAAAAATACCTTCTCTTTTACGGTTCTAGCTAATCAGAAATAAAGAAACTAAGAAAACTAGTCTGTTGTAAAAAAGCGTTCAACATTCTACTCAGTATTGGTATAAAGATTTTGTTTTAAGTGCCATAAACACATGAGTGAAAATATTTTTTTTATGAATAGTACAAAAATTGCACATGCTCAAAATATCAGAATTTTGTTTTTCAACGAATGGCGAAATTTTGTTTTAGACCAAGGCAACGGAAATTAATAATAGGCATTGAAAAAATGCTAAAAAAAAAAAATCAATGGCAACAATTTATTGTTCAGTATTAGTATTTAAAATATGTAAATTGATAAATCAATTATGAAAATGCATTTAATAATTTATAGTTCTATAATTTCATTTCCTTATTCTATTTAACAATCTAAGAATCTGCGATTTTTTTTATGAATAATATCATTTTTCCCATGAAAAAAGAAAATTTTCAAGTTTGCTGAATAAGTAATTCCAGGTAACAATATTTTTTATCAAATTAGCAATCGATAATTAAAAAAATTCGAAATATAGGCCATTTATTATTATAGATCATGTGCTTTTATAATAAAAGAAGATCTAGATATATCAAAATGAAAAAGTTTAGAAAACGATGATCTTCTGTCTTGTAAAAAGTATATATCGACAAAACGTCATATAGTATTTGAAGTTAAAATAAAAAAATTTGCGCTAATTTACCTCTGTTGAATTGAAAAGTAAAAAATTCTCGATCGATATGAAATAAAACTTGATTAAGAAAATGAAGTTCTTAACTTTTAGATAATTATGAATAAATAACTTATGAAATTAGTTGTAATTTCAAAAAATATTATGAAAAGGATAATTTCTTTAAATGCATGTTATTGATTACAATATAATACAACCAATCTAATTTAATCGCTTTTTATAAGCATTTGTATTCTTAATTCATCATTTTTTTTTTTGAATTTATAAATAAAAAAATGACATGTTTAAATCAATGGTAATTTTCTCCGACTAATTAGCAAAAAATAATCAAAACTGCGAAATATACACAAAAATATTAAAATGAGACATGAACTTTGTGAAAAATAGAGTTTAATGAAAATAAACCTATCACCAATGTTAATTAAACATAGAATCATAAGAAGAATAAATTTTAAAGTAAGCGTATTGAAGATACAATTTTGTTTGAAAAAAATTAAAGAGTTCTAAAATACAAAGAGGTATTGAAACAGACACTTTGTGTGTCATCTCGTTAAAATTAGGCAAGAAAAAGTCGTAGAATGTTTTGCATTGAAGAAGTGAAATAATTTACATTAATTAACAAATAAAACCAAACAATATAAAAATAATCTATTTCTAAATCTTTGCGCCCAGACTTAGAGTTCTATACAGATTTAATAAATAGGAAAAGAGTATGTGTTTAGAGAATTTAATTTTGATGCAGTTTATCAAGAAATTTGTAGATCATATTTGGTTGTTGAGTGCACAGACTATTAGAATTGACATTTATATTTTGAAATATAAATTTTATCATCAACACAAATTTCAGGTAAACATTTTAATTGGACTATCAATCATAAGATCATATTGTGGACAAATTAAATTTTAAAATATTTAATTTGCAAATCAAAAAAAATTGATGGTTGAAAAAAAATTTTAGTAAGTATATATTGCTTATAGCCGGCCTATATTTTCGATCGAACCAGAGCATTGAAATCCATTAAATAAAAACACATTGCGTATTGGATGATCTTGTGCGGTTATAGAACGTATAATTTCTTGACCAACTACACCACCCAATATTGATGTTAATGGACTCAATTCACCAAACACGTTGTTCCAACAATCTTGATCATTTAATTTATCTAATAATTTACGATCTAAATGCACCTTTTCGATGAGTTCATTAGCTATATTAGCTAATTCTTGTTGATCTTGACTGCGTAACTCTGGATAACGTTGAAATTTTTTGTAGAATTCAAACATTACATGCACAAGCAAAAATGTTGCATTTGTTCGTTTACTTATACCACAGCCTAACTTATTGCCTTTGCTATTTATCATCGTATCAAAGGATACAAAATCTAATACTTTCTCAACCAATATTTTTTTTTTATCCCTAGTATCTTCAGTTTTCATTCGCTTTCTTGATCTTTCACTGTTGCTCAAATCAATGTTTGATCGTTCAGTCTCTCTGTTAAGAAAAAAGATTGAAAATAAATTTGAACAAATTGAATCATATAACGAAAATTCTTACTCAACAAAATATTTGTAATTGCTACCTAGATCGGTAAATGAAAATGCATAATAACCCCAATTACAAGTTGCATAAAATTTTGTTTCGTTTAAACCTTTTGTTTCTCTTACCAAATTATTAAGTTTGGAAATTGTTGTTGAATCATAATTGTTTATACAAACGACATTAACACTTTTTAGTAAGTTAATTAATTGTGGATCAGATTTAGACACTTGTTCAACAATGTTATATTCTTTGATTTGAATTTGTACCATGGGATTCAAATTTTTTAAATATTGCTCGGAAGCGAGCGCTCGATTTTGGCCTAATTGATTGCGTGTGAACAAATTCGAGTAGGCATCTAGTTCAGTGACAGACTTATTCTCTATTATTATGATAGAATGAACACCAGATAGAATTAAATTCTTAGCGATCTCCGAACCAGATCCACATAAACCAATAAGCAGGATGTTGGCTTTGCGTAAACTTTTCTGTGCATTTACACCCCAAAGTCTTATTTGACGATCATATAATTTAGCTTCATCATTTGTGATCTCTTTGTCATTGGTCAGGGTCATTATCGAAATAAATTCTGATTATGAATTAAAGACGACAATTTCTTAAAATTTTTTTACAGTTTACTAGTAATCAGAGAAAAAGGGAAGTTAAAAAAATTAAAATAACAATAACTGAGACCTTTTTTCAAAATTCAATTCGCTTCTTTCATGTAAAATATATAGTATATATGGTAGTAAACAGACATGTCACACTTGCAACGCGCAATTATTCAAAAATGCATTTACCAATCCAAAAACTTTTTCAAGATAATTTAATTTGTGAAATTACGGCATCTGAAAAAATTTATTCGATTAATTCAAAGTGATTCATTACTTTTAACTGTCTAAAAATCATTATCGAAAAAAAAAATACAATCTATATTGTTTTTTTAATTAAATTATCAAGTTTTTCTCACATTATTTGCTTAGACAAAAAAAAAAGTAAAATTTACTTTGAATAAAGGTACTAGATAATTATTTAAATTTCAAATCAGAAATTTCTTTGCAATTTTTAATTTTTTATTTAAAATTAATTGTCAAAGAAATATCAATGTATTACATGTTTTTTTTTCTTTTTTAATTGTTTTGATTGAGAATTTGATTATAAAATAAATGTTTCAGTTAATTTTTTGTCTTTAACGAGAAGCTTTAAAAAATCCTTATAAGAGATTTTTTTTAAGAAAGCACATGTTTCATTAAAGCACATATGTGCAAGTGGTTTGGCAAAGGGTTTAATTTGTTTTATCGATCCATGCTTACCAATATTTGTTATCAATTTTTGAATTTTAATAATTTATGAACAAAGTTTACTCTTGAATATGGAAGTTATTGAGAAAATTAATAAAACTTTTTTATCAAGCACTGAAATTACTACTGATAATTGGATATTCAGATTACATTATAAAAGTTCTATTTTGATTCTTATCTTCTTTGGTCTTTTGGCTACTTCAACCCAATATTTCGGTACAAAGATTGAATGTACATCAACAAACAAAAATTTAAAGCAAGATTTCATAAATCAATATTGCTTTATTCATCCTACTTATGTTATTGCCACCACAGATCAGGTAAATCTAGTAAAGTAAATTTCAAAAATTCTTAAAATTGATATTCAATTTACATTTTCTTTTTTAAGATTAACTTAACAAAGATTGAACAAAATTCTATGCCTCATTTTGGAGTTATTAATTCAAAATTCAATGCAAACGATAAACAATACAATAATTATTATCAATGGGTTTCGATAGTACTTTTCATTCAAGCAATTTTCTTATTTATACCAAGATTATTATGGAGAGAATATGAAAAACCAATTATCGAAAACCTTTATTTAAATACCAAAATCGATAAGTTTGATGAATTGAAAAGAGGTCTTGTGAGGGAGCATATCGTTAATTATCTTTTGAATAAGCGAAAAATCTTTAACAATTCAATATACATATCTCACATCTTAATCGAAATATTAAATTTATTGAATATATTGTCCCAATTTGCATTCATGAATTATTTTCTAAATATGAATTTTCGAGATTATGGTTGGAAAGTTTTATCATTCAACAATTGGAGTTATGAATACTATTTTGATCCAATGAGTAAAGCATTTCCGAAAATAACTAAATGTAGATTTGTTGATTATGGCTCATCGGGTGGCTTAAACATAAACGATCATCTATGCATTCTACCTCTTAATGTTATTCATGAAAAAATTTATTTATTTTTATGGTTTTGGTTTCAAATTTTAATTGTATTTAATATATTCAACTTAATTCATCGATTTTTACTGCATTTTTCAGCTAAATTAAGATATAAATTAATTGCAACTCATGTACAATTTGTCGACAAAAAAGCTTTATCATTAATTGTGAATGAATTTTCTATGGGTGAATGGTATATGCTGAATATACTTTGTTTAAATTTAGACGTGAAAATGTTTAATGAAATAGTGATTTCTATTCATGAAAATATAATTCAACATATAAAAGATTATCAAAAAGAAGTTTCAGTTTGATTTTTTTAAATTCACGCTTGTATAATTAAACTAATAAAAACTTAGTACTTATTCATAGAAACTTGGAAATTAAGTTTAATTTACTTAATAAAAAAAAAAAATTATCTTGTGCAACTCAAAATTTCAATTTGCTTATAAATGGTAGAATTTAATTTTGGATTATTTTTATAAGTAAATTTACAGCGAATCATTTTCAAAACTAAAAAGTAACAGTGAATCAAAGTATTGATATTACGATATCACATTTACATTAATATATACATTGATTACTTAACGACAATAATTAGAAATTAGATTTTTACAAAAATATATTTACAAAAAAAATTAAAAATTAAAAATAATTTTTAACATACTGGTCTGAATTTATCAATAAATGATTTGATAATGGATGTATAAATCTACGAATTATACGAATTTAGATTTATATGAGTTAAATGAAAAAACAAAAAGAAAGTCTTAAACTTGGAGTGATGCATTTAATAAGATTCGTCTTAAAATAAAAATAAATGAAAAATTATAAGCAAGAATTAGTCATGGTATCTAATAATTCATGTTTGCTAATTCAGGAAAAAATGTGATAAGCAAGTAATTTTACACAAAATTAGATAAATAATTCAATTAAGACTTAGTAATGAAAGAATGTAAGGTATTTCATAATTATGAAGAAAATAGACCATTGAATGAGCAGTGAATAGACCAGAACTAAGTAAAGCTAAATTTGAATATTGTCCATTGAATCGATAAGCATAGGCGTAGAATGCAAAATGATATAAATAAAAAAATCTGTGCCAAAATACAAAAACATTCAAACATTAAAATTAGATAATAAATGTTATTTTAAATAGTTTAAAATACATACTTGAGCCAATTCCGTTTAGTAATTATCGTATTACAACATACCCAATCAAACACATCGGCAGCCCAAACAATTAAAATCACCTGTTTGATAAACATGATAAGATTAATGAGTTTTAAATTTTCAAAATTAATAAATTTAAAAAAAATTACATTTAAAGCAGTCTGAGTATCATTGAAAAATTCGCTCATTATAGCTTCAATACCAATTAGAGCAAGAATTACAGTACATATTTGAGCAAATGGAATATTGACGGCAGAATTCGGTTGTAACATATTAAATATTTGCACTTTAATTAAAAAGAAAGAATTAAAATCAATTTCATAAAAATTATTCATTTAAAGTTTAATAGAATTACTTGTCAAAATTAGAATTTGATGATGTGAGTAACGAATTAACATAGATATCGTCAATGTAAACAAGACCATTATAAAAGCAGCAACCACATAACTCATTCTAGTCATCCATATATTGACAAATCGAAAATATTCACCTTTATTTTAAATTTAAAATTAATAATTTTTAATTCAATAAAATCTATTCACATATAAATCTAACTTACCCGTCACCAGATTCTTAATAAATCCTTTACTACTCTGATTTTCGGCCAATCCTTTAAGACTGTTCAATAATATATCATTGTAACCTAAAAAGTATTTTAGTATAAAACGACTTAATTCATCGCCAAAGCAAGCATCTTGATTCGGATTCAATGTAACTGTCATTATAGAAATGTTCAATTTCGATCTTGCCTCAGGACTTAATCTCAAATAACCGTGTTCTAATGAATACTCGACCACAAATTCTTTTAAATCTCTCGTTTCTGAATTTTGTTCTATACTAGTTTCAGCTTGTTCATCAAGTATTTTGACACGTAGTATACCTGTAATTTGAAAAAAAAAATAGATTTCAAAAATTCAAATAAATTATTTGTAAAAGAGACACACCTTCACCATTCCATGTTTTATTTACATCTTTTAAACAATTAATTGGACTATGAATAAAAAGTGAATGCAAATAGATTAAAATCAAAAAGCTGAGTATAGCACTTGCAAGCAGGGTATATTCGATAATTTTACGCATTTTATAAGAGAAAGAAATGGCGTAAAAAGCAGTGATTTTAAAGAAAATTACTCGAATTAAATGCGATCTGCTAATGAAAACGGTGTTTTGATCAATATTAAAATTTATATCCAAATCGATATTGACATCTATGCTATCTGTTTCTGTCATGTTTTCGGAAAGGTGCGAATTATTACCGAAAGTGCTCGTAGATCTAAATATAGATTCACTTGTTCTTTGTTGTTGAACTGATGAATTATCGAAATTTCGATCATTAATAAAATTTCTTGCAGTCAACGGATGTTGATTATTTGATTGATTGTATCGTGAAATTTGTTGATTAGTATTATAATTAAATAAATTCAATAGCGGTGTCATTATGAGTCTCCAATTAAAATTGCTTAAGTTCGAAAGATAAATAAGACCTTCATCATAAAAATTAAAACGATTGCTTAATGAACGATTACTACCGGGCAAATTTTGTCTATCATTTTGAGAATGCCTATTTGATTCATTATTTGATTCATTATGAAATTCATCAGTCTCATTGATTCGTTCACTACTGAGCGCGTAACGATTTCTTATCTCATTGGTTGACATTTTTAAAACTTTTCAGAATATTTTATGTATTTTTTAATTCAATTTTATCTTTATTTTCACCTAATTTAGAAGAGATCTTTTCACTTTCATATTCAAAAATAAATTCGATAAAAAAAAAATATTTTATGTGGTGAAAAAAAAAATCATAATTAGCCAAATTCGGTTCGCCAGTAATCGATGACTATATGATTATTATTTTATGACCAATCTTGATGTTTAATTTACGCGCACAAAAACAGTTTTGCTTTATTATTTTTTTTAGATGTCTTTATGAGAAATATTATTCGAAAATATTTATTGACATAATATATGTGTTAATAATTCAAAAAGTTAAAACATATTAAAATCAAATTTCGGATTTTAAATACAGATTAGAATTCAAATATTTTTTCGATTAATATCATTCTAGTTTTCATGGGGACCAGATGATTGATTAAAGCATTTTTGACGATATTAATAATGAATTAGACCAAATAATGTTGTACGCGAAGGAGAATTAATTAGATTGTTTGAATTAAAATAAGAATTCTTAAAGCCACTTTGAATTTCTATTGAAAATTTAATAATTAAAAATCTAACTTATTTACTTATAGAGATCAAGTTAAATTTTACTAACTATTAAACTTTTTTCTTCAGACTTTAAATGAAATAATTTACAATATTCGAACTAAATCAATCATTAAAAAAAACAGACACACAATTCACTTTTTTGTTACCAGCACACAAGTTAAAAATGCTAAGCTTCTGTTTACTATTTATCAAGCCTCGGCTCTTTGATCATGCACGATGTGCTTGTAAATCAAGAAATCACCCCTAACTCTTTGAATTAAACATTAACTGCTCAATAGGACGGACGACAAGATAAATCACATAATTTAAAATTCATATCTACCTGAATAAAAACTCAATTATTAGTAGAACTCAAACTGAAATACTCGATTATATATTCAAGGTATATTCTTATGTTCAATATCATTCTTTTCTTTATTAAATCAATAAAAAAAAAATTAAATTCAAAACATTTCTAGTGGAAGATTTTTTTTAATTGTTTTAAGTTCAAACTATTTTCTCGATAAATAAAATTAGAATCTGCTTGAAAAAAAAAGATTAAAAAAATTTTTGAATGTTTTAATTAGATTCAAATTTCCAAAAAATTAGATTTGATTGAAGCTTCATAAATATTAACTTCAAAATTATCTGATTGCTAATAATGCTCAGATTCAATAAGAAGGTACGATTTTAAAACTATTTTTGAATAATTTTCATCTCCGCATTATTTAAAACGCATATCGTTTGCTTAGACCTTTAAATTTTTTTTTCATAAACTAAAGAAAAAAATTTCAAATTTTTCTAAATTTCCTATAAAAAGTTTAGAATAAAATTATCAATCTATTCGCAATTTCCTTTTTACATTTCTTTCATTATCTGATACTATTTTAGTAAAAAAAAAATATAAGTTTTTAAAATTTTTATATGATATAGTGTTTCAAAATTTTTATCTCATTTATGTTATAACATTAATAATAAAATATTATAGTAAAAATATGATTTTTTTTAATTTTTTAGTTTAATTTTTTTTTCAGTTTTAGAATTGTTTATTTTCATCAAAATCAAATATTAATTGCAATTAATTAATTTTTCAAAATTTTTATTTACCATATTTTCAAATAATTTTTACTCTTATTTTTTTTTGATAAATTCTTCGGATACCTCTACAAATATTTAATAACACTTTTATTATTTACAATTGATAGAAAATTATGCAACGAATCAAAGTTACTGACAACGAAGAAGAGAATCCCGATGAGAAAAAAATAAATTATTCATTTTTTGATGGAAATGTAAAGACGATCCTTAAAGAAGAAAAAATCATTCTAAAAGTTTCTGACACCGTTGATTCATTAGAGAAACTTGTACATTTTAATTCTTTACCTTCGTGGATGCAAGGTATGATTACATATTTTTATAAGTATTGTATTTGATCATTATTTAAATCACATAATTTCATATTCGTTTATCTATTTAGATAATGAATATTTACATTTCGGTCACAGACCACCTTTAAATTCACATTCAGCTTGCTTTAAAACTGTTTTTTGCTGGCATACGGGTAATTTTTTTACCAGAGAAATTATTGAAAAATTTAATATTTCAATTTTATTTTTTCGTTTAGAAACATTAAACATATGGACACATTTGTTATCTTGTATTTTATTTCTTTTATTCGCTATTTACATAATTGTATTTAGTGAATTTAGTGCAAAATTAATTTGGAAGGATAAATTCATTTTTGGAATTTATTTCATGACGGTGATACTATGCCTTGGATTTTCGTTTACCTTTCACACACTTTCGTGCCATTCTAGAAAAATAAGTAAATTATTTAGCAAGTGAGAATTAAAGTGATTTTAAGACTGAATTTGATTTATTAATTTTTTTTCTCTTAATTTTCATTATATTCATAGATTGGATTACTTTGGTATTAGTCTGCTTATCACTGGAAGTTTTATATCTTGTTTCTATTTTATGTTCTATTGCAATCCATCACTTCAAATTTTTTATTTGTGTTTTGTGTTCGTGTTTTTTTGTTTAACTGTTATAGTTTGTCTTTTTGAAAAATTTTCAGAGCCTAAATATAGAACCATCCGCGCAAGCATGTTTTTGCTGTTTGGTTGTTCGGGAGTAGTGCCGGTTCTTCATTACTTTCATTATCATTATCAATCAGTTGCCATATTTGATAACTTGAAATTTGGTAATCCTTTTTTTTTGTTGATTAATTTAAAATAATCACAAATAAGTTGTCTAATTTGATTTAGGATTTTTTTATTTAATATTGATGGGGTTATTCTACATAACTGGAGCAGTTCTCTATGCAGTTCGAATTCCAGAAAGGTAAATTTAAGGATTATTAATTCTAATTGAACAATAAATTATGATTTTTAATCTATTAATCAAATTTTTGTTTATTGATAGATTTATACCTGGAAAATGTGATTTTGTTTTTCAAAGTCACCAAATATTTCATCTTCTTGTAAATCTTAGTGCTTTCTTTCATTATATGGGTATACGAGAATTGTCAGAACATGTGAAGCGATTCGAATGTATCCTTTAGAATAGTAAAATATTTTACCATCAAATTATTATTAAAAAATAACACTTTTGTTTGAGAGCAATTTTTTTTGTATTGTGAGATTAATTGGATAGCTTTTTTTTAAATTTATATGCCTTTTTATTCGCTTCAATTCTTTCAATTAGAAATGATTAAGTTTTCATTAATTTATTAGTAATTTAATTATTTATCGTGGAAATAAAATACAAAGTATGTACAGAGTTTAAATTTTTAGAAACTGCAAATATTTGATTTAAAGAATATTTGGTAAGCACTAATTACTATATAACTAATTGCTGGATGCAATGATCAGGAATCATAATTATACAGTTCTATATCAAAAAAACTATTTTCTAAAAAGCTTTGAATTTAATTTTTGTTTATTATTTTTATTTTTTTTTTATAAATTTTCACTTTCTTTATTGCAATAATTAAAATAAATCAGATACTCTTCTTTGTTTCAGATCATTTTAATAGGCATTATTGAAATTTGAGCTTTATAATTTTTTTTATTTGTAAATAAAATTCTTTCTCACTTATATATTAACTTTTAATAAAATTATTTTAAGTTAAATAAATAGATAAATCATGAAAGTGAATTTCTTTAGAATTCGTTTGTTTATTAAAGAAAATCTCATTTTTCACCTTTTATTTATCTAATAGCTGATACCGATAATTAATAAATACTGTTTACTATGACCATTTATTTTGAAATCCATCGATTTCAAAACGAGAATTTTAATTTTTTTAATATTGTTTCCGTTGATTCTAACTTTAAATTTCAAGATATATATATATAATAGATATATATATATATAAAAAAAATTGAGTTTCGATTTTTTTCTCATTCTTTTCGATATGATATTTATCATTCTGATTACTATCTTTGTTAGATAAGAAAAATGTTAAAACAATTCAGATGTATTTAAACTTGAACTGAAATTTTTTTTCTTCTAAAAATTGGATATGACACATCTGACACAAAGATAGCGCAACTGTTTATTTGTTTACATTTTAAAAAAAATTTAATAAGTTTCACATCTTTTTGATAGGCTAATCACAATTTTTTAAGATGATTTAAAAATTCTAAATTTTATATTTCAAATCTATGAATAATCTACAATTTATTTAATGAGTTTCGAAAATTTTCCTAAATTAAGATTTTCGATATTCGGAATCCTTATGAAAAAAAATTCTAAATTCAAAAATGTCTTGGTTTAGTGAATTTGCGGGTAAAGCTGAAAATTTTTTGAATAAAATCGATCAAAAGACAGCCAATGTATTAAATACGAGTAATGATCGAATGGCTACAAGAATAAATAATGATCATGAACTTTTAATCTCATCAAATCAGAGTATGGCGAATAGTCAATCATTACCTCATCTTAAAAGTATTTTTGTGAGTAATGATTTAGAAAACGAATCGAAAGAATTCAAAAAGGCTAAACACAGGCATTCGAGAGACTCATCGGCAGCATCTTATCATGGTCTTACTATGAAAGACACTTCATCATTAAGCAAAAATTCTAATTTTTCAAACACCAAACCAACAACCGACATTAATAGTCAACTATTAGATTATTTGAATAACGAACAGGATTCAAATAGTTTAGATAATTATTTGGTTGTTCCGAACGGTGATGAAAATTCGCAAGTTGGATCTTTGAAAAATAAAGCACGATCAAATAATTCATCATTTTTATCTGAAAATAAAAATGAGAGCAAGGAATTCGATAAGTCGAATGATAGCTCACCGACTATTGAAAAAAGCAAACAAAGTCATGGTCAATCTATAAAAACAATGCTCAAAGAAGAAAAACGTAAATTGAGTGAATTAAAGAATGAATATAGGAAACATACAGAAAATCTAAATAGTGAAATCAATTTTCTGAGAGAAAAATTAGATCAACAGCTCATGAAAAAAGATTTAAATGAAGAATTAAAAAACGTGAAGGATCAATTGAAGATAGAAAGAAGCAATAAGGAGAAATTCGACAAAGAGATTTCAATTTTGAGTAAAAGTTTTAGTAGTTTGAAAAATGAATTTGAAGAATACAAAGTAAGAGCTCAACGCACTCTCCAATCAAAAGATACTTTGATTGAAAACCTTCAGCAACAAATAAATTCCCATCAGGAGAATAATTCATCGGATAACGAACTAGAAGAAAAATATCAAGTTCTGTTTGCCAACAATCAAAATCTCCAGCAGGAATTACAAGAAATTAAATTTAAGTATTTGAAATTAAAAGAGGAAATGGACTCATACAATAGCGAGAAAGTTGATTTTCAAAATCAACTTAAACAGAATGAATTTGAATTAAAAAATTTTTTGACATTAAAATATCAGCTTGAAGATGAGTTAGATAAATTCAAAAAATCACATCAACAAAATAGAATTGAAATAGATAGATTGAAACAAGAGAATCAAATTGAACTTAATAATAAACAGCAACAAATTAATGAATTGAATGATCAGTTAATAAGTTTAAAAGAAGAAAAATGGTCTCAACAAGGTATTCCACAAGAATTAGAGCTTAAAATTAAAAATTTGACAGAAAATTTGTTGAACAAGCAAACCTTAGTCGAACATTTAAAACGCGAAAAAAATTCATTAGTTGTTCAACTTGAAGAGTCTAAACGTCAAACACGCAATTTAGAAAGTAAAAATTCTAATTTTTATATTAATTTTAAGGATGGTCTTTCAGAGCGCAGTAGAAATGATACACTTAATTTAGATTCGTCTTATAACATACCTGTTGCTCATAAATCTAGAAAAGCTCATTCTAAATTCGATCAATTTAGGTAAAATTTTCTTTTATTGTACTTTTTTTTATTTAATTACTCATTATTATTTATATTTTTATCATTCATTTTATTCTAGCCATCAAATTGCCTATTTTATCCGGATATATCCATTCGCTCAAAAGCTTTTATTTGTCTACATTATATCTTTGCATTTTCTAGTATTTTTTATTTTATTTAGTTTTAAATTAGAAAACTAAATAAATATTGTTTTTTTTTTTAAATCTTTTCAAAGGCCTTTTCTCAAATTTTAGCAAGAAAAAAGTAAATTATGTGCTTATTTAATGGAAAAAATTTTTGATAATTTTTCATCCAAGTAAATGACCTCATCCTATGATTATTTTTCTTTCGTATTTTCGAATTTAGATTATTTGACGCTATTATTAATTAAAATTTTGAATAGTGTGAAAGTTCAATTCTTCAATTTCTTTGCATTATTCATCTTTATAATAAAAACTTCTATTTTTTTTATCTTTGAAATTTTATTGCTGACTAATAAGTGAACTTCTCGATTTATTCATTTTGAAATGTTAAAAAACAAAAAACAAAAAAATTA
>BLXL01002431.1:0-12171 GCA_023170135.1 Acarapis woodi
ACCTTCTTTTGTTTTTTTTTTCAAGATTGTATGATCAAAATTCAAAAAGATGCATTAAAAAATTTATCAGTTGCATTATCAAAACATGAGGAAATTTATTTGTCAAAAAATGAAAGGTCAATGTAATTCACAAAAAAGTTTGAAATTATAGTCATTTCAACCATATGTAATTATATAAACAGAAGATTTTAAGAAAATTTATATTAAGATATTCAATCCATGCATTTAAATTATTTTCAATGCAAAGTTAATATTAAAATAATAAATTAAATTTTTAAGATAATCAACCATTTAGAAAGGTTTTTAAAAATCATAATTTATGACTTGAAATAACATTTAGTAAAAAAAATTCAATGATACCATTTTAGTTTAAATATTCGAATCAAATTAATGGAAAATAAACTAGAAATTATGAGAAAAATAATTGAAAAATGAGACATACCGTCCATCTAAAAGTAAATGATTCTTTAAGACTAACTGGCTGATTTGGTAAACTAGCACTGATCTGCGTTTCCCCAAATGTGCAAGGTTTTCCTAATAAACGAGCTTTAGATTCTTTGAGACAAAGATTATAAATTAAATTACTATTTAAATGATTTAGTTGATTTGAATGATTAAATGATGACCAATCAGTGAGTTGATGCCAAAGTGAGAATGGTGGCTGATTATTAGAGTAGGATAGCGCTTCATTGAGGTAATAATTTTCATACTTAATAATATCTAACTCAAACAGGCCACTAGCCCTAACTTTATTTGACGCACCAGAAATAATAAAGAAAAACACGGAATAAAAAAAAATACATTTCGATCTGGTTCGAGTAAAAATTTGATCATTTCTGTTATTAATTTTATTTACAAAAATTTGATTTCCACTATTTGCACCTGATAATAATTTCATCCTACATGACCTTATGTCGTTCGACTGACACGTGTCATCACACCTCGTTATTTTTTTTTGGTTTTTTTTCATTTTCAATATTCAATATTTATATAAATAATTGAGATAGAAAAAGCATAATGTCCTACAATGAACTTTTAAATCGCTTATTAACTATAAAATCGATAATAAACATTATAAATTTTTTAATGTTCAATTAGTTTATATTTAAAGTTTTGAAAAACGGTATTTTCTTTTAATCTGACTTTATTCAATTGTAAAAAAATAGTTTATCAAAGATAAAAAAACACTTAAAAAAAAATAGTTTAAATTTTAGTGATTGGTGTAGAATAGTAATTTGTTCGAACTCAAAAAACACAATAATGAAATAAAAATTAAAATTCTGTAATATGGTGAGCTCTTGGAAAAATCCGAATCATTATAGTCTAATACAAACTTGGGGGGAGCAAGTACAAGTAAAATGGTGAACTATTTTTTAGAATTGTTAAAAAAAGACCAAATGTATTTTTTAAGTATGAGTCTCAAATATTTTACATTTGTCTTATGTTATTTCAAATCAATGTACATATATAATTTTGTGTTCACTTTTGATATAACTTATTATAATTTGAGTCGTACTTGAGCCATATATTTAATTATTCGTACGACCCATTTTTCTATATACAAGTTTAGGACTTCATATTTTGATTTGGCAAATAAAAGAATTGAATTTTGAATGACTCACTTTGCTATGCAAATGGAGCCAATAGTTATTGAGATTTTAAATTTTAAGTAGCATAAATTGTAAGATCCCAAAACTTCCTTTTGTTGAAAAATTTTTTTGTCTTGAGATTTTCTAGTAAAAATTTAATTATCAGCTCCTAAAATATAATTGGCAAATTTTTGAACTCAAAGATCATTTTATATATTTTGTTTGACTCATTTGATACAACACATCAAATTAGCCTAGTGATGAAAAAAACTTGATTACTCTGTTCCATTTTATAATCATCGAACGTGCAATGAGATCAAATAGAATGAGTTATCATATAGTTAACATATTATATATTAAATATTAAATATCAAACTAATTTGTCTGTTAAATATAAACACAGTATTTTAGTAAAATGTCAATAAATATTAGATTTATGTATAAAATCGAAATATCAGAAATTTTCGAATTATTAAAATCATCCTGCTAATAATGGTAATAAAATCTTGTTTTCTAATTTGATCTACCTGTTAGTTGAAATTTTTTTTAGATAAATTATTTTTTTATTATTGCTATTGTATGAAAAGCTGTATATTCAAAAAAAAAAAATTTTAAATATTTGATTGAACGAAAAACATTTGTTATATTTTAAGGTTGAAAGCTTTATCAAAAAATATAATCAACCAGAAAATAACATTCAGATTAATTTAATAAATAGTCAATGTGACATTTAATTTATGATTCTTAAGAGAAATATCTATTTATTACTAATTTTCAAAACCAAATCTCAAGCTATATTTTAATAAATGAGCTTTTAGCTATTTAGACACTTGATAATAAAATTTTCTGTATAATTATTAAATAATTATATCTTCTCTTGCTAGTATTATAGACAGAAAATTATTTCATAAAGCTCATAAAAACGATGACTCATTTTCGACATTCAAAATTAGTCCATTCAACAATTCATTTTGAATTTACGAGATTCTCATGGAATTTGGTAGAATGCTAAATAAAAAGATTTTAAATCATAAAATATAAAAGAATACCACTGTAATGAGTACCGAAATTTTTGATCTCACAAATTGTGTTCATTAGTAAATAAACACTTGATACAATGATTATGTGCCAGAAAAACATTAATAAGTCAATGTTAATAGTATATTAGACCAGAGTAATTGCTCATTATGAGTGCACTGATTAGATTTGGAAAACCAAATGACTAAAATTGAAATTTTGAATCTGTACCAAAAATGAAAAAAAAAAATTTTAATGAATAAAATTTGCATTCAACTGTTTATTCTCTTAACGTAAGATTATTTACTTATTTGAATGTACTATAAATTCAACTAACATAATGAATAAAAGAACTGCGTTTAGTTTAATATGTTTGACCTTCTAAATAAATCATTTGCTAATGAAGTAATTTTTATTTGCATAACAATTATTATGCATTAAAATTTCCTTTTTGCTGCTAACTAACGGGAACTTGGACAAACAAAAAAAAAAACACTGGTTTTTTTATTATATTTGATTCGATTTAAAATAATATTCAATTATAAAAAGGTTTAAAAAAATCTTTACTCAAAAAATAAATAAATGGATAAATGACAGAGAATAATAATGGTTAATAGAAAAATATTTCATTAAAAAAGAATGAAATTTATTGCAGATGATTATTAATAAGAAATTATGGATTGAATTGAAAACTTTTATAAAAAGCAAATCAACAATGCTTGTCAAAATAATACTTTAAGTAACTACCAGATATTTTTCAGAAGGCAAATTATTTAAAGAATTTATAAATTTATAAAAGTTTACAGATTTTTTATTAAGCAAAATTTATCTTGAGTGGCGGCGATTGATGAAAATTAAACAGATGAAATAAGGTTATCAGATTGTTAATAGAAAAAAAAATTGCCTAAAATTTAATATATCGAAATTCTATTCTAGAAATTCCGATTTCCTAAATTAAATTTTTTATGGATCGTCTGACCTAATTAATATTGTCACGTTTCTGATATCTCAAACTAAAAATAAATGACAATTTGTCTTTAATTTTTTTTATTAAATTACAAATTTTTCAAATAAAAAATTTTTATCACTTTAGATTGCCACCAAGTTTATTGATTATAAATATCATTTATGAATTCAATTTTTAGTCTTTTTTAATTTCGAAAATTGTTCGATTAGTAGAATTTTAATAATTTTTGCTATTCAAAAATACTATATATTTTTAAAAATTAAACAGCTTATTTCGAAATATATATTTTAGAAATATTTAAAATATATCTAATTTATTTATTTCTCACACAAAAAAATTACTGTTAAGTGCTCCAAAAATGATTTGTTTTTCACGTTAATCACAAAGCCCTATAAAAATGTAATCTATATAAACTCAATCAAAATCAGATTTTGAATGTAATTTTTAAAAAATTTTTAGAAATTGATAATCATTTATACAAAATTATAAAAAATTTATTTGTTTGGAATCTTAATCATATCTCAAGAATTTTTATTATTGAATAAAAAATGTAATTTATTTATAATTACAAACTGGCTAGTAATTTTTTAAATTAACTAATTTTTAAAATTATCAGCTATAGTTTAAAAATAGGTCTAAGATCTTCAAGTTTAATGATTAAAAAATTTTCAAGATTTCTGGGTGAAACAATATAATTCAAGAAAAAGATGAGTAATATTTAAAATTTTTTTTTTTTAATATTGTGAATGAAATTCTGAAAATTCATGTTTTTTTTTTTTTTCATTTAAGTGTTGTTTTCAAGCCTTAAAATGGATAAAATTAAAATAAATAAGACCACCCAATTTATCAATTTTTTATAGCGTTCTATAAGCTTTTCATTATCTATAAACCAAAATGAATCATTGACAACGATTCCTCCATAATAATTTGACTTTATAAATTGTTTCAAAAAAAAAATAAATTAATTTGGATTCTATTAATAGAACAAGCACTTGTATATTTCCTCGATTAAGATTAAGTTCTATGAAAATTATTTGTATTGTTTGAAGAAGCAATAATTATTCCATGATATATTGTAGAAAAGCAATTTACTATGAATATACATTTAATCTTTTTATTCAACTTTTTCATGAATGCCACTAGTTAAATTTTGAAAAATAATGAGAATCACAAAAAAAATTCAGATATTTTGAAGTTTATAGATAATACAAATAAAATTTATTATAACTGATTGAGAGGAAAAAAAATAGATCTCAGAAAATTATTGAAACAAATAAATTTAGTTGAACCGGATCGCTACAATTTGATCAAATCATTCTATTTACACATTCCTAAACTAATTAATCACACATTTTATCTAACTGCAAATAAAAATTTTCGCGTGTTGATATGCAGCAAAAATTTTTTTTTTTTTAATTTTTCAATAAGTTTACGCAGAAACTTTCATAAATTTTATCTGCTAAGATTCTGAATTAGTTATCATGATATCATACCAACCAATTGTAGATTTTTCTCCATGATTTTATGTAAAAATCTGTATCACTGAAATATATTTTTCGCTTTTATTTGAAAACTAATATAAATTTAAAAAAGGTAATCTGATCCAAATCATAATAATAATTCTTATGATTTAAGGACATTTATTTAACAGAATTTTTTTTTAAAATTTAAATTTAAAAAAGATAGGCAAAAATATCAAAAATAAATAATTGTTTTCTATTTGACTCTCACCTATCCTGAGAGCTGATTAATTTCTGTCAATTAATTTTTTTGTGTACCAAATTTAGAAGGTAAAATAATATTCTATAATTTATTCAATTGACTGAACATTATTTTATCTTTTTTGATCGCATTTTTCTTTTTCGTATATATATATATATATTGCAAGAGTTCGTTTAGATCTCTCACCAAAATTGAGAATACTCAATATGTATTTGTAATAAATTTATTGAAATAAGTGCGAATTCGGACTTGATCAAAGTGCACAGGAAATGCTAAGCATCTCAAATAGAGTGCAAGGCGGAAAATATAGGAGAGCAGAGATCCTGAAAATAGAATTTTGAGGTGAATTTCCTAGAAAATTAGTTTTCGGTAAGACAAAGTAACATCATTGACTTTTTTAAAAGATGAGTGTGTCTTATTCTCTTTTATAACTCTTTGTGTTAACTTTATTTTGTCCTACATATTTTTTGTTTTCTTTAATATTTTATCTTAGCCATATTTTCTGCCGAATATGGATTAAATGCTCTTATACAATATATTATCGAGAATTTGAAAATTCTCGTTTTCTGTTTAGATAGAGAATACAAAAATTTAAAAATGACTTTAAAAATTTTTTTCTTCATGTAAGATTGTGTTCTGATGATATCGAGTAATCATTTTCTTATCTAGATTTTAAATCGAGAAAATCATTAGTTTTTTTTTTTTTGAATGCAGTAAAATATAAGAATTTTAGAAAGCACTGATTGAAAAGTAATTATTTTACAAGTGATTTAATTAACAAAATTAAAAGCTTGGTCATTTATTAATAATTTAACAATTAATTAGACTAAAACAATAAAAAAAATTGAATTAAAAAAAGATTACAAAATATTTTTCAATGAAAATATAAAAATTAATTAGGTTATGAGAGAATTTGAATCATTAAATTAGAATGCATATACGCACACTTTCAATGTTAGCAATGTAATTTGTTCTATAATATTAAAAAAATAATATAATTTAAAATCCATAGCTGCATAGAAGCATATTAAAGTTCATAAATTATGCATTTTTATAAATTTTATATATTAGAATTGAAAAAGAAATAATCTTCACCTTGAAAAAATGTATCGATTACATAAAACTTAGAATGAAAATGATGAATGGTTATTTTTTAGTTTATAATACATAAGAAATCAATTTATCTATCTCGTTTTGCATAAATATACATGAAAAACAGACTTTGAAAGCAAAAATTTGAATTAAAATGAAAACATAATAATAAAATTTTTTTGAAAAAGTAACGATCCATTACAATTATCAATCGTGAAACTAGCTGCATAGTTTAAAATTAATTCTAAATGGAACTCAAAAACTTCATGCTTGTTTTTACAAATCAGATAAAAATTCGAAAAGACAAATGTTTAAAGTGATCTATCCGACTTTGCACAATGTTTTTCGTTCAAATTGCTATAGCTATATTTAATAAATATTAAATCTTATGTTTAATTAGAACATTTACAAATAAGCAAAGATATTGATGATGTGATAATTTCAACTAATCACTTTTGTTATTTATAAAATGATTGATTATTATTAATTAATTTGATAATTATTAAATTCAATTTAATTTAATTTAATTTGATATTACCAACTTAGATAAACAATTTAATTTGCTAAATTAAATATAATATATATTATGTTGTTCAAAAAAACAATGAATAAAGTAAAAAATAAATACCCTTCATCAATAAAACAAATTTTCAATTGAGCCAATAAATGACTTAAATAATTAAGTTATTTTCTTTTACTCGATTAGTTTATGATTGAATTCATATATTTGGTTTAAACAAAATTTTAAATAATAGAGTTGATATTTTTACGAATTCGTGAAACCTTATGCAATTCAAATTCATGAATATTCATATTAATCATTAGTTATGTAAATTTAAAATTTCAAGTTGAGAAATAAACCGACTAAATTGGGTTAGTGATTTCAAAGTCATTATATAAATATTCGAACATGCTTGAAATTCCAGAATTAGTTTTTATCAATATTGATTTTAGCTATTACTCAAATTTAGGTTCAAAATTTTTCTAATTTTAAAATCATCATTGTGCAAATGGTAAATTTCAATTGAAAGTATATACTGGATTGTCGCAACTAGTGGAATTACGGTCCGAGCTAAAATGAGAATGAATAGGTATCAAATAACAAAAATTCAAGTAATTTATTAATACCAATACATTGTTCGTAATATAAATGCATAGCATTTGGCCTTTTCTGAATAATGTTCTGTTGTAGACAAATTAAATTTTTACTTGATAAACATTATTTTTAAATTGTCAAATAATACTTAAACCTATTGAAATAATAGTAATTTTAATGTTAATTCAATCATAATTACAATTACGAAATTTAAAATCAAATCAATTTTTATTTCAATTACAATATTAAATAAACTATTTGATAAAGTATGTTGTTTTCTAAATTAATTATTAAAGATAAAGAGCAGATCATTATTTAGAACACACTTTATAATTATTTATAGAAAATAAATACACAAGTCCAATTTTTGTGCAGTGAACAAAATTTACCAAAAACTCTAGAGTATCAATAATATTACGATTGAATTTTTTTTTTTTTTTTTAAAGTTTTGTATATATTATTCAAATTTGAGGTAGAAATTAGCTTTAATACAGAATGATGACAGATGTGTAGTGTGCACAATTTTTCAGAATGGAGAAAAACCACAGAATATTTAATTTTACTGCTTTTTTTCTTTTTTTATGTGCTGTAATGTTTATTGGCACTTAGGTTTCCATGCATTGAGTAGTTCATTTTGATATAATTTCGATTTCAATCGCATAAATAGTTAGCTTTTTTATTAATTTTTAAAATATTTTTCCTTTTTTAGCTCCTTATTTATATAAAAATTTAAATAGAAAGTATATTTTATATATTTAATTTTTTTATTCATTTTTTTTTATTTGCTATGAATTTAGAGTGAGTGACGATATTTTGAAAGCGTTTTCTAAAATATTTTAGGCTATTTAAAATAATAAATGATGAAATCATTTGAAGTTAGTTTTTAAATTTATTAAAAACATGGCTGGACTAATATTTTCTTTTATATATTTTTTAATTAACTCGCTTAGTCATAATGGAAATCGGAAAAAATATTGAAATGACCAATCATCAAAATTCGATTTATTGATTTCCAAATCATTTCGCCTCAAATATAAATAAATTTAATTATCAAATTCATTATCGAATGGATATAATGTTAGTAAGACATAATTTATAAGTTATTCAAACGAATAGCCACCGGTCATCTTGGTTGTGTGCGATCATCAAGATTCATTTTCAACTTTTAAATAAACTGCGAGAATGCTTGATTGACCTACTTAAATTGTATTCATAAATTTGAGAACATAATACTTATTAAAAAAATTGTTCATATACTTTGGAATTTCTAAAAACAACAAGAAATAAAATAAGACCTAAAAAATTATATTAAATTTAAATATTAACAAGAAATTTGAAAACAATAGAGACAAAATTGAAAAAAATTAATAATTAAAAGCTGAATTCACCTTCTAAAAAAGTTATAAAAATTGAAAGAATTTATTTTTTGTATGCTTTTCAAAAAAATTTAATTAGGCAATAAAGTTACTAAAATCCCAAGTGTTTTGCGAAAGAAGCCTAAATTAGTTTTTGAATGCATACAATGAGATAATTCAATAAATAAAATCGTATAAAATTGAATTATAAACGTAAATTCAAATTTTTACAAATAAGTCGACGAATAAGAAAAAATCTTCAATTGTATATTTTATATTCCAACAGAACAAAATTTTACCAGAGAGAAATAGCGTTAAACAGACCTATTCTAACGTGCTCCATTTTAAAGTATACCAAACAAGATTTTTTTTCGTCACATTTTGAATAAGAATTAAACACTCGACTGTTGAAGGTACTTTTCAAAACTATTTACTGAATTAATTTTTTTTTCATATAAATACATAAAATCTGTTTATTCAAACATTGTTCTTTAAAAATGGATGAATGAAAAAAGAGTCAATCTACTAATAAACTGATTCATTAAAGTAAATTCAAATAGTATTTCTCTTAGTAGAATATTATTGAGCTTCGAATCTACTCACCGAATTTCTAATTTCGAACTGCGAGGTGTAACACTGATTCAAATGAACAATATTAGAAGAGGACCTGTGCATCAAAAAATTTTATTTATAAACTCTACCCCTACATAACGACATATTTATTTCATCAAATTTTCATCTATTTTTGCCCTTTACCATTTTTCACCTTTCCTCGACAGACCATTGAGAATTGATGTTTCCAACAAAAATGTATAAAATGAAACATTTGTTCAAATGAATTTTTTTTTCTTCAAGTCCTTTAGAGTTAACTCCATCATTCTAATTCATTCCTATAATTAATTTTGAGTACCTAGTTTAATCAATTTTATTAATATTACTACTTAATTTATTATTAACGCGTTGAACTGCAACGCAACTATTGAATGATAAGCATTAAATTTTTATAAGTCGCTTAGTTATTTACATTTTAATTTTGAATTTCTATTTATATTGAAGCAAAGTTTTACGAAACAATACGATGATTTTGATTATTTTGAAGATATTAATACTTTTTTTGTTAATTATTACGGGCCTTTAATTTAATTTAATTTAATTTAATTTAATTTAATTTAATTTAATTTAATTTAATTTAATTTAATTTAATTTAATTTAATTTAATTTAATTTAATTTAATTTAATTTAATTTAATTTAATTTAATTTAATTTAATTTAATTTAATTTAATTTAATTTAATTTAATTTAATTTAATTTAATTTAATTTAATTTAATTTAATTTAATTTGAATTTTATCTTGATTAAACAAAGTCTGACAATTATAAATTTGAATCAATTTTTTTTTATAAATTACGAGGGAAAAACCAAATTTGTCATTATAAATTAAAATTATCTTTTTTATGATTTCATAATTGTCTGATGATTTTTAAATAATCACTTATAATTCTAAAGAAAATGTACTTGTCATTTTTTTATCACTTGATTAAATTTGAAATGTGATTGCAAAATAATATTTGGGAAATTTTTTTCAGCCCAGTGATAGAAAAAATTTAATATTCTAATCAGTATCTTTTAATGATAATTAATTAGCAAAATAATTTATAAATTTGAAATTTTTGATATTAAATATAATAAAACAACACCATATAATACAATAAATATAGCCTGATTTGATGCTCAAAGAAGAACGAAAAAGAAGATTTTCAAGAGTTTGGCTAGGTAAAGTAGTTGGATTAAGCAAAATACTTAAATAACGAATTAAATATGGGCTCGATTGAATAGGCCAGATTGTACCACTGATGATTATTTGGTTAATAAATGATATAAAAGTCACAAGAAGTACGATCTGAGTTTGTTGAAAAAACGATGAAAAAAATATTCCAATTTCTATTGCCATTAAACTGACTAATAAGAGCAACAATAAAATTAACAAATAAGATGAGTTTACGATTATTAAATCGAAAAGCTTTAAATTTAAAACTAAAAAAATTAGAGAAATTTGTATGAATGTAATAGTAAGTTGAGTAATGATGAAGGCGATCACAATTTGAGTTGATGATATTTTTGCCATAAATTGTTTCTCAAGCATTGAACATTTGCGTTCTTTTATAAAATGAATACAGGTGAAGTAAAAATTTGTAGAAAATAGTATATTAACTATAAGACCTGAAACATTGAATTTACAATTTGTGTTTCTTTCCAAATGTATACTCTTTTCGTCATGAATTGCATTTTCGAATTTGATTGGAAAATAAAAAAAATTTAATCTTGAATTATTTGCATCTGAGATAATTAATTGATTAACGAAAAATCGAAATGATTTTGTAAGACTTTTTTCTATAGTATTAGTTATGAATTTGTTTGTAAGATCTGAATAAAGAAAGATATTTGATCTTTCAAAATTTTTTTCGCTGAAATTTTTATTCATTTTCAATTTTCCACTAATTAGATTACTAAACTGATCGCCTATGTACATAACAGAGGTGAGGCGACCTCGTTTCAAATCTAAAATTGCATCATTGAAATTTTCGTAATGAATTTTTTTAATAAAATAATTATCTATTGATTCTATGAATTTTCTACCATATGTTTCCTTATAATCATCATTCACCACACCAATAAATAGATCATAAGGGTCACGACCAAATGCTAAGTAAAATAATATAAATTTGTATATAGGAACAAATAATTCAAAAGCTAATAGCACTGGACATTTTCTGATTAATCTGTTGAAATTTGAAAGCAATAAAGTTAGAAACAATTTAAGCCAAACAAAATTTTGTTGAATGATATCCAATTGCATATTCATCGATAAATCACTTAAATATTTTCTTTTTAAATGATTTTCTTGAAATAGTAAAATTTCAGAAGACTGTAAATCAAGTTGATTAATTCGCGTGTCTACCTTTTGTTTAATTTCTAAAAATACTTCATCAATTGTTGATCTGATTTTAGATCTATCCAATCTACATAATCGACTATACACCTTCTCTAGACTATTTGAATTGTAATTTGAAAATAAAAATTCCGGAGAATTTTCAGCCAGTAATTTACCTTTCTGTAAAAAGCCTACCAAGTGACTAAACCTTTGAACATCATCAAAATGACTAGTGGTTATTAGAATAGCAATATGATGATTTTCAGCTAATTCTTTCAAAAATGCACTAATAATTTTTTTAAGTTCAGGATCTATAGAAGTTATAAGTTCATCACAAATAAGCAAAGATGGATCATGTATAATAGCACAAGCCAAACTAATGCAATATTTTTTACTTTTTG
>BLXL01002448.1:0-10282 GCA_023170135.1 Acarapis woodi
ATGAGTCAGCGTTTTTTTTTTTAATTTTAAAGTCCAGGTAAAAATAGTCATGAAAATAATAAAAGTAGGCGTTAAATATATTTTTAACTTGTTAAGCTTGAAGTTACCACTGAGCAATCAGTAAGCTTGTGAACATTATTACAAAATGGAATACTAAGGCACTAGAATGCCAAGTACTCAAAGACAATATAATGATTAAACATTTTATTTAAAAAATTGCCGACAACAAAAAATTTTTTTACCTAACAATTTGAATGATTTAAGGCTGTTCAATAAATAACAAACAAAAAGCAACTATTATGTATCAATTATCTTTATATCTGAATTTTGAATTCCAGATTGTGTGTATAAAGTTATGTGGGCATTCTCACTTTGTTTTTTGTAATGATTTTTACCTGGATGCCTAAGTATAAACTTTATTTTGATGGACGTGAACCCGCCTTAGAGTGAAAAGTTTTGTTAGTATATTTTGATATATATAAATTATTTTAAGTGTTTTGTAATACTCGTCGTTGATACCTAGCCGAACAAGCTTTAATAAAAATCATATGTATAAGTTAAACTTTTTCAATTTCATTTAAAATTACAAATACTTAAAAATGAAATTACACAACAGCTACTCATTTGTGTGTTTTTAGTTTTCCGAAACAGTCAACCAACAGACAATTTCATCTGCTTATTTTTATAACAATGACTGTGTCTAGTTGACCTAAATTAATAAGTTTGTGATTCTTGATTATGCTTTCTAATGAATGAATGATGATTAAATTATGTGCTCTTCAAGACAATTGAAATACTTTGGGTGATTTATGTGTTCATGATTTGAAAAACAAAAAATATCACGCTTTAAATATGCAAAATATATTAAAATTTATATTTTATTGATCTTTTGGAAAAATATACATGTGATCAATACTTAAAAGTTTTTTTCGAATAATTTTTTTAAATTATAAATCATGTTTAATTGAATTTACAACAAGAAAGCATTTTTAGAAAGTGAACAATACAATTGTTTTAAATATGTGCATATAGACAAACATGTGTTGTAATGTCTGATTTTTTGAAAATTAAGTTCTCGTGTAAAACGGAAAATTTGAAAATATATCCTTAATGATTTCAATATACATAATAAGTACAAGGATATTTAATTATATTTCAACATTTTGGATCTAAGTTTAGTAAAGATGGTCAATAATGAAAAAGTTGCCTGATTTATTTAAAGAATTTTTAGAACAAATGAAAACAACTCTGTGTGTATTCTTTTTCGACAAAACATTCTAGAATAACATCGCACTTATGTATGTATTATTTTAATAAATTTATTTGAAACTTAATTATAACTGTATTTAAATGATAATTTGAATAACACTCTTACTTAGCTCGAAATTGCTTTTGAAAAACTATTTATATACACATTAAAATTAAATCGATGTTTAATCAAGATGCATGGGTTCAATTTGAGACGAAATTTAGCCAGAGCAAAGTTTAGATTAATAATTTTAAATGTATTTTCTCAGAAAGTGATAAAGCATAATTTTGATGGGATATTTAGTAAACATTTTAAAGTTTGATGAGCCTATTTTTTTAAATCTACTTAAAGGTATAATTAATACCTTTTATGCTTGAGTAAAAAAAAAATTGGTCAGAATATCAAAAAACTCTCATTGGACAAGTCTTCTTAATTAACTTGTTTGAAAATCATTTCAGGCTTTTCGATTACTTTAATTGCTTCAAATTGAGGTTAAATTCGATTAACGATGTATTAAAAGAACAACGAAATTCGAAAAATTAATGATAATTTTCTTTTATGAGACAAAACTATTAATTTTTTGATTTCTGATTCTTTAAATCGACTAGATAAATTGATTTTTAAAAGTTAATATTTTTGTGTATTAAAATTGAAATTTTTGATACTATATACTTAGAAATTTCATTAATCAATCAATAATGTAAAGTTCTAATAATTTTCAATTTTTTGCAAGGCATATTAAAAATTTTTTGAAAGCAAATGATGTGAATTACAGTCACCAATAATTTTAAGAATAAAAAAAATATACTTAATTTGAATTTGGTTAAATTTTTTTATGAATTTATGAATATTTTTACAAATAATTGAATTTATGAATCCCATAAAAAATTTCACTTATATTATCAAGAATTAGATCTTTTATTCTTTATGAATAATCTACTCTTTTATTTGAAAAATATCGACACTACATTTTGATTTCTTTATGAATATGTGTGAAATTTTTACCTTTTAATTCAATTAGAAATTTATTGAACAAAAAATTATTTTTATCATTAAAAAAAATTATCGATTTGATAATTGGATTTCAAAAAGTTATTATATAATTTGAAATTTAGATTTACAATAAAATCAAAAATTTTTATTTAAGCTGAGTTTTTATTGACTGTATGACATGAAAAACTAAGAATTTCGCTTGAAATTTTTTTTTATTTACTTCATTGATTCGAAATTAGTTTCGCCTGCACAATGTTTTTCTGCTATTTATTTTATCTAATTCATCACAATGAAGCGAATGAGTTTAAAATTATAATTCTGATCATAATTGTCACTCACAATAAAATAATATTAGTATAATAAGATTCTTTGTAATCACTGAATATTTTTTTTTTAAAAAAAAATTTAAAGTACTTGTAATTCAAATTTCAAATTCGTGCAATTATGGTGGTGTAAATCATTAATTTATCTGGTTATAATTCGAATAATCAATTTTTCAATATTATTTGAATGAAAGTTTGATATCAAAGCTAATTTTATTTGAAAGAATTTGAAATCAATGATAATTAATTTAGAAAAATGGAAGATTTTTTTTCATAATTCTCGAGATGGCTCAATTTTACAGTAAATCGCATCTTTTCACACTTTTTTTTCTTTCGTACAGTTTGAAATTGTGTCAAACTTATAATGAATCGCTTAAAAGTTTTTAGTGAGTTTTTTTAATTATGAGTAATAACCTATATTTCAGATTTATGAATGTGAAATCATCTATAATATGCCACCTAATTTCTTATTTAATTAAAATTTCATTTCAAAAAAATATTATTTTAATAAACAACACGGTAATAAACTTTTTAATATCATTCATCATATACCTAAATATTATATATACATAAATTACAATTTTACGAATTTTTTGTCAACATATTAGAATTATTATTTTTATGGATTGAAAAACTTTTTCGAATGTTAGGTTTGAGTTTCATTACCTGATTTATCAATACAACATTAATAATTGATTCTTTGTTTAGTTTACAAGCCATTTAAATATCAAATACTTGGAAAAATTCAATTGTATCCGATTTAATCGAATATGTATTTATTAAATTAAACTTGATTAAGAGGTAGGGCATTTTTTATTCAAATAATCGATATTAGGCAATCGAGTGTGTGGTTTGATTCATCCATCATATATATTTTTATACAGATGGTTTGCATTTTTATATATATTTTTTTTATTTTTGACCAAAAGTGTGCATTTAGATAGATTTTAAAAATAATTAATGATGGCTCTTTTTTGTGAATCTAAAAATTCGATTTTACAATTTTCAACAAAAATTAGTCTTTTTGCCAAAAATTGAAAAGATATAAATTTTATTATGATACTAAATTAATCCATATATTTTCTTCAATTTTTTTTCTTAAAAAATGTATTTGAATATAATCTTATCCATAATTGCCTGATCTTGTATATTTAAATTAAAAATCATTTTTACATAACAGTGATCATTTCTGATAATATATATATAAATATCGCTTAAACTTTGTAATTTAATTCTAATGCTGGTGAATAATTGTAAAGGTGCGAATTTTTTTCTTGTGAAATATATTTTATTCGCTTTTTCAAATCTCATCATTACGTCATGTTTTCTATTATTCTGATTTTCAAATTTTATTTTATTATAACATAAAACGTACATTAATCATGATTTTTAAAATGATTCATCCGAGCATTTTTTAATCATCTTCGTAAAGCCATTTTTGTTATTTTTTATTATTTTTTTAATTGAATATAGTGACTATTTTACACTTATTAAATAATGAAATAAAATTTTTAAATTTATAAAAATACTCATGGATTCTGTAAATTGAAAACAACTTTCACTCTTTTACATTCGAATTTTCTTCAAATTTTATAGTTTTAAAAAAGTTTCAAATAATCGAATTCGAACAATTCATCTGCTTTTGTCAACTTTAATGATTTTTCAATGTAATTAGTATTTTTATATTTATTCCATTCAATGAATTGTGATTATAGATTGTTTTGTTAAAGATTATGCAAATATCAACTACTTGACACAATCGATATTTTTTTTTTTTATCCATGTATGTCTATGATTTGATTAAACGCTGGCTTTTTTAATGATTTTTCTTTTAAAAATAAAAATTGCATATTCAAATCAAGTGAACGAATATAAGTGTATTTAATGGTTTATTTTTTGTTTAAAACTCTTCGTCAGTTAACACTTTTTTATTGCATTTTAAGTTTTCGTTAATACGTCCATTTTTTCTAACGTTGTGATACACAGATATTTTTGGATGTCTTACAAATAAATTTTATAAAATTCTGAGTAATAAAAATGTTAATTTAATTTATTTAAGAATTGAAATATTTATTGAAATGATCGAAATTCAGAATTCGATATTAATATTTTAATTTTCTTGAACAAAAAATATGATGATTGAATAACATTTTATATAATAGTTGATATTAACAATAAATATATTTAAAACATAATAATTAATTTGACTTTAAACGATACTATCTAGCAAGAATATTTTTTCAGATCTATTAGGGTTCTATTTCAATAATTTTTTGACTTGTGTTCAATTGAATGGATGCAATGATTATTTTACTAATACACGACTGTTGTTTATTTTTTGTTGTAATTATTTAATGAATACTTAAAGAATTTAGATCTCTGATCGAATTTAGATGATTGGATCTTTTATAAACAGATTTTTTATTGCTACCTGCAAATAATGAATAACAATTCTTTGTTTTAAAATACTTTTTTTATAGACAACATAAAATTGTCGATAAACATCTGTGATTTAGTTTTTGATTATTTATATGATTAATTTACTCATTGCTTGATTTAGATTAACTCAAATTATTTCGCATAAATTTTCTTTTAATATTCTTTTGTAAAATTTTTTATCTAAAAATATAGCGACCTGATAAAAATAATTTCATTTAATGATAGTGATAGTACCAAAATCTTTTCTACTTGATATAATTAAAAGATTATATAATGCAGAAAAATTTTCTATTTTACAATGGGTAGAAATATTAAGAGTGATTATCAGGTTGGAGTTTTCGAAATTGTTGAATGATTAATTTAAACTTTTAACTAAATTTAAACAAAAATGTGAAAACAAAAATGAAATTGTCAAGTCAACGATCAGACTGGTCAAAAAATTATGCCTGTCACTATGGTGATGAATAGTCATTTGTGAATCATGATTGATAGCCAACTGCTTTTTAACTTATCAATTCTCACATTCAAATGTACTTACTATAAAAAATTATTACTTTATTTTTAGGAATAGCAAATCAATTAATCTATTGTACAAATTGGCTGTTCAGATTTTTGAGATCTTTGTTAATGTAGCAACTAATCTTTTAACCGCTAACACTTGATTTGAAATTAAAATTATAATGCTTAAATTTTATTATGGTCTCATCTAATCAATATTCGCTATGCAATTTTCAGCTATAAAAGAATGAATTTTATGTTCACCGGCGATCAAATACGCAAAATATAAAGTGAAATTGAAAATTTCTTAAAGAGTTTGCTTTGACAGGTAATGTTTTTTAAATATTTTTTGCTATGTTTGGTCTTAGCAGACCACCTTAGTTGTAATTTTTTGACTTTAAATCTATAAATTTGCGGATTTTTTTTTTCAAATGTTCTAAAAAGTAGATTCAAATGTGTAATTTTGATTCTGTTTGATATATGTCTTGATTGCTTAATGCACATTCTTTGCCATTGATGTTTCGAAATTATATTTTTATTATATAAAATTTCATGCATTTTGCATCTGTGAGGTCAAAAAAAAAGTCATTTGTCTTACAAAACGCTTGTTATAATTTATTAAATCCAAAAAAATAGGTTTATTAATTTGCAGGCAGAAATGCAAAGAAATGATTTTTTATTAAATAAAATAATCACTAAGTTTTAATGATTTTGTATACTTGAAATTGTTACATTTTAAATTTTTTTATCCGAAATTCATATTTTCTTCGCATCTTATGTCCTAGAAATTTCATTAAAACTAGACTAACCATAAAATTTTATAAATAGTATTTTATAATTTACCTGTTGAGCATAACTATTACAATTTTTTAAATTCTTCTAAAAATTATATATATATTATTTGAAAAAAAAATTTTCAAACCATTTTTAAGGTAAAATTTTAGAAATTTTTTATATGAACTCAATATTATTTCATTTAAATAGTTGGTAAGCTTTATCAAACTAAGAGTCAAATGCTTTTAACACGAATTATGTCTCTATTAATGATCAAGTATTTTCTAGGTACTTTAGGCGGTAAAATCTTTTAAAAACATAAAATTAGTATGAAAAAAAAATTTAACGAAAGCGTGAGTTTACCAGTAAATCTAAATAACTTCATCCTGCGTCCGTGGTGGTCTATAGAGATAAACACACACAAGTTTCCAGTTTGCAAGAGAGGGGGCGATTAAGTTATCAAGCATCAAATAGAAATTTCTATGTATTATCCATAATGTTGTACATATGTTCAGATAAGCGATTCTCACTATTGACTTACCAAAATTTAAAGAACAATTTTTCAGAATATATGATTTTCCTATGAATTTTTTACTCATGATTTTATTAAAATGTCTAATATTTTGAAAACTATTTGTAAAAATATTTCTAGATAATTAACTTAAAATTTTGGTTTTAGTATTGATATTCAAACGATTCAATTCACAAAATATTTTAAATTTGAATTTATTCTAATGTCTTTATTAGTCTACAAAAATTTCATCTTGCAAAGATTTTCTTGAGAAAATCTATATTAATTGAATTGATTTAATGTTTGAAAATGTTTTTAAGATGATAACTTGATTTTTGACAGAACAATTAACTATGAAATCAAAATTTCGATTTTAAACCCGGTTTTGGTGATTAAATTTTTAAGTTTGCTCAACTAGATAAACTAGATAAAATTTTTCAGATAAAAAACAAAAATTTTTAAACAAAAGTATTGATTGTTTTTCTTGAGCAAAGCAGATGCTCAATCAAATATTCTTTTCATATCAAAATTATCACAAGGTCAATCAATTTCTTTAGAATCTTGAATCTACTCTTTTTTTATTATGATTTTATTTTTAAAGAACACAAAATTATTGGCAATAATGTGAATAAATAAACAAGATTTCTATTGCTCGTTAAAATAGTTATTACAATTTTCGATTATTTTTTATTTTATGATCAAAAATTTAATTAAATAAATAACCTGTGTTGCATTTTTTTGATTTTTTGTGATATTAGATTCCTGGTCTATTGTTTGATATGAAAAATTTTAAATTTTTATCGAATCCTCATTAGGCAATAAATTGATATTTTGGGTAAAAAAACATTCTTCAACAGTCGATCATTTTTTTCAAAAACACATTTTCGAAAAAAATTTTTGAAATGTCAAAAAAAAAGACCAAGTAATTTTTAAATAAAATTACGATCCTAAGTGTATCTAATAGACTGAAATTATAAATTATTTGTCGTTCATTAAAATTTATATTGATTCATGTTTTTTACACTTTCTAAATTATTATGCTAATCTTTTAGACATGATAATTTAGACTTAATGCGTGTGCACTCTCAATTATAGCTTTTCACTTGACATTTAACTGGAAAATTCTTCATAAGTAAATAATTTAAATTATGTGGTTTCCAAATTTAATTATAATACTATAATAAAAAAAAAATTTAATATTATATTGAAACTATTATTGTACGATTCAAAAAAAAAACGGAAAAAAATTTATTATAAATACCTTCAATGATCGAATTTCAAAATATTTCGCTTATTTAATTACATTCAAAAGTGTTTATTTTAGACAAGCTTTTTATTTTATTTTTTTATATATTGACTTGGAAAAAATTTTCATTAAGCAACACAAAATTAAGCAAATACAAGTAGCTTTTTTCATCTTGTCGATATTTACGCGAGAATATATCAAAAATTCTTTTTTTTTTTTTTGTAACAGCCTTACATTTATTTAAAATCATTCAATTGACTTGGCACAAAATTTTAACCTAATGCCTACTACTGAGGCTGAAGTGTGTGTAACGAATGATAAAAAAAATAGCCTTCTGGACAGGATAGGTTGGGTGCCAGTCATGCTTCGGTTGTTGCAAAAATGATTATGAATCTATTAAATTGAACATTAGCTAAAACAACAGCAATTCATTTCCTTCTCTCAAATAGAGTATTTTATATAGTATATTTATTACCCAAAAAATTCTTTACTTTTGCTGTTGTTACTTATTTTTAATCCTAAATCTCATCTCCACCCGTTTCCGTCTTTTCGCATTAGACAGCAAAGCAAAGGTTTTTTTTTAATAGGCCTAAAAATTTTTTTTATTTATCATAAAAAATAATGGTCATTGTAAAATGCTTGAATTTTATATTCTTTTATTATAGTTTTTTTAGAATGATATTCTATAACTATTAATATAAATCTTGACATTTATATTTAAATATATACATTAAATATTGAGTGAATCCTGATTTAGATTAAAAATTCGAACATCCTCTTGATTTTATTAAAACAAAATTATTTAAGTAATTAAATATTTTTATAGTATTTCTTATCATCTAAATGCCCAGTTATTTGTTCCGATGAGGGTAGAAATGAATATTTTCAACAATTTGTTGAAGGTCGTTGAAGTGTATATCATATGTTGTTAAATCAAAATATTCTCTGCTGATTAAAGTTTACCTTCACTTGAACGAGTGACTTAATCTATCGCAACTTTACCTGTTATTTTATAATTCGATCTTTTATGATAATTTTTCAATTTTTTTATGAATTTCAAATTGTTGATAGTTATTTAGACTAAATCTACTCTAGAAAATTATTTTCTTTCTTCTAAGTATTCAAGTAAAATAATATATTTGAGCAAATTTTTTGTTTCACTTATGTGCGACCTTCAAAATTTTGTGTAGTATTATTTGTGAATTTTAAAATTTATTTCGAAGACGACTAATTTGAGCGCTCAGTATCAATTTTTTAACCTGCGTACTTATTCGTTTCAAATCTGAAAAATGCCTAAAACTTTTTTGATGTTTCATGTCGTTGTGTCTGATACTGATAAAACTTGATTAATCAAAGTCTTTTTCCAAAGATAATCTTTAAAATAATTGGCAAAAAGATTTCTTGGAACAATTTATCGCAAAAAGAGTTCAAAATTCACCTTTTAGCTAAGCTTCTCAACCATGCCAAATCATTGAATATCTACAAAAGATTTTTAAAACTTTACTTTTATTCACGCTAAATTATTTACTTGTAGTTATATACTATTATTTGCATCCTAAACTTATAATATATCATGCTACCCGAAAATTTTAATATTATCAAATATTATTAATATATTTATATATACAATAAAATATACACAAAATTTATCTTTAAGATTATCTTTAATCGAGTTTGACAAACGAATGAATCTAATGTCTAAATTAAATTTAGGTAAAAAACATTTTTATTTACGATAATTCGCAAGTGAATGTATGAGTGTATTTTCAAAATACTTAGAAGCTATGTCACAAGTTGATGTGCTTTATGATTTACAAATTAGTAAATATTAAATCAAAAAATTTACTAAAACACTTCTTTAATTTTTTTATAATTATAAACATATTTTTAATAGCGCTTCACTAAAAATGAATTGATTTTTTTTTTCACAGATTACTAAATTGAATTAACATTCTATCTGAGTGGAATAAAATTTAATTTTTCAAGTCAAACATTATTTTTTATTTGAATCAAAACTTCATTTGAAAAAACTTAAAATTATTTTATCAATATTCAATCTTATTGAGTCTAAGTTTTTAGATTTAGCTTATTCGAGATCGTGTTTAAAAAACAAAACAGCTTTTGATCAGAAAACTCTTTATAGTTTATTAGTCAGTTTATCATAACAATCGGTTGTTGAGATGCTTGAGTTTATTTAATTTCTAATTTATTTTAAAATTATTTTTTCGTTTTTTTGATTTTACTTAAAA
>BLXL01002449.1:0-17803 GCA_023170135.1 Acarapis woodi
ATCAATTTAGAATTGTGGCTTCCATATAAGATTGATTATTTATATTTTAAGTTTATTTTTTTTTAATCTAGTTGTTCTTTTTTTTTGATATAAACAGCCTAGAGAATATTTCTTTTTCATCAAAACATGATTAATTTATATATTATCTTTCAAAGTAAACAGTTTTTAGATTTTAAAAGACGATTTACAGCTGGCATCTAACCGAGAGGAGTGTTTTATTCCTAAATTTTGCACACATCTACCATAAGGCTAATGAATAGAGTGATTATAACAAGAAAGACAAAAGAAGTAACAAAAAGCGCAATTTTTTCTGTGCTCTGTGGTTCTTCTAATCCCTTTTAGGTAAATTTTTACGCTTCTTTGAGCAGGTTCGCATTACAATTCATGATGTCTTTTTAATTCAATAAATAGCAACTGACTTATTCGAAAAAATTTTATAAATTTTATTACCTGAATCTAGGTTCACATATTTTTTTTCAAACTTTATGAAACATCAAATGAACATGACAAACCATGATTTATTTTTACCGGCTTATTAAATTGTTTACCAGATTTGCCAAAATAAAAAAAGCTAATTAGATATTTGTTTGGTAGCACAATGCGAAATGGAGAAGTAAGTATCAGTATCGTTCGCTAATAGCATCTAAAATTCATATTAGAAAAAAGAGCCAAAAAATTTAAATACATTCACAAAAGCGAAAAATAATTCGCATAGGCAGATAAAAACTTTTAATGAAAGAATTTATGTTTAGCCAAAAAAATTTAATTGCACAATTATTATTGATGTTAAAAAACTTTTATATACAAAAATATCTCTTTCCTCTTATTTTGATATCTCATTAAATTTATTTCGTATTATAATTTTGAAAAAAGAATAAGATAAAAAACAAATATATGTTTTAATTAATAATGTGTTTAAAATACTAAATAATACTCATGAGTTAAAAAAATTAATAATTTAATTAATTTTCATCAAAAATCTTTTTCAAATAATGTGATATATTTTTAATGAGTTTTTGCATTTAATTAAATTAAACCCTTTTTTTTTAAATGAAAAATAAAATTTGGTTTATAGTAAGTCTATTATTAAAATAGATTACAACTTATATATTTTTGCTGAATTCGATGGTAACAAAGAAAAATTTAAAATAGATTTGAAGCTTTAAATAAAAAAAAACCTACTCAGTTTCTAAGGATAGCAATTCAGCTATTGTAGGATTGAAGTAAGCCAATCGCCGATTAAATTTCGAATAGTTTAACGGTACTTTTATTCCTTGAGAATTATCGAGTTTCGATTGAAGATCACTGAAGTCATCAACAATTACAAAAGATAAACCACCTTGTTTATTTATTAATTTTGTTGAATCTAAAGGTGATTGTTTATCGATTGCTTGACTATTTGTCGCTTGACTTTCTGCTGCGTGATTTGAATTACCGAGACCAGAGGGTGATGTTGACATTTCTTCATTATCTAAAAAAAAAAAAATTTATTCAGAAAATTTTATTTATTCAGTTTTTTCAAATTACTAATTGTTTTGACAAGGATTTTATCACTAGTGCCGAGCTTTTTTCTTCCTTGCTAATATTTGTTATAATTCAATTTTTAAACATACTTTATCAATAATCATATAAAATTTATTTCAATTCTATCATAAAATTCTACAGAAAAGTTAGATCATAATTTGGTTCAATTTTCTATTAAACATAAAAGAATTAAATTCAAGTTTTATTTTATCAATTAATAATGATTATTACTATGATTTGAATATATATATTATAACTCTAGTTCAACATCAAAATTAAAAATTATCAATAAATTTATCGCTTTTTTTAAATCAAACTAGCGAAAAAAAAAGATAAAAATTCTAAATGGAGTTGGATTGTATCATATTACATTTTTACTTTAAAATTGAAATTTAAAACGTTATGACTAAATTAAATTTATTTGCAACAAAATTTAAATTGATTGATTGCATGAAATCCATAAAGCAATCGAAGTAGTAGTAACTTTCAATGTTCGTTCCAAAAATATTCTCAATTTTTTTTGGTATAATAATTTTTTGCTATGAATTCACGTAATTTTTAAGTGTTGAGAATTTATTCATGACAGAATCGATTATTAAATGAAAGTTTTTATTTAAAATAAAGATAAAACTATATTGATAGAGGAACAAACCTTTATTTTGTTGCATCCGTTGTTGTTGTTCTTTACTTATTTGACGCTGAAGAAATCTTCTCGAGCCTGGTCCTGATAAACGACTCAATTCTTGTTGGTCCAACCTAATAAAGAAAGAGATTTTTGAGTAAATTAATGGATAATAAATTTTTATTTCTAAAAATTTTTAATGAATGACATAAACTGGCTTAATAAAATTTTCATAAAGTTTGAGTTTCTTTATTATTTGAGCTTATTCTTTGTTGCATATAAAAATTTGTATCACATTTTTGATAATATCTATTTTTAAATGATATTTCGATCTATTTATTTTAATATGTGGTCATTATTTAGTTAATAAATTTATACATATGTATATCAGTTTTTTCTTTATATATTATGATTGAATTGATAATCGATAGCTTTATGATTGATATGATTCAAAAATTTAAAAGTAAAATACAAAAAAATACAAAGAAAGCAATTTTTTTTCCTAGCGAAATTTGATTGAATATTGTTATCATAATAAAATCATTTGGACTAATTATGCCGTTTCAAATAATAGCTCTCGTTTTTCTAAAAAAATATTAAAGCTTTAATTTTTCAACTCAACAAATTTATATTGTTTATCAAATTTTTTGTGTTTGTTTAATCTGATTCATTTAATTCTTAAAATCAACTAATTTAACTTTTTGGAATTTTCTGAAATTTAGTCGGATAATACGATTCGATATCGAAAAATTTTTTAAGAATGAAAATAATGTCATATTGAAGTAAAAATTTATTTAACGTGTTAAGAAAAACAATATATTTTTCAATTGACTCGTCTTAAGATCAAAAACGTGCTTGAGCGTTAATTTTCTTTTTTCATTCATTCCTAAATTGTATCGAATACTTTTTGTTGAATTTGATAGCAAACCGTGTTAAACAATAAAAAAAATTTGCCTAACAATGTTTTGAGCTTGTAAACAAGAGAGCAAAAATTTTTGAGAAATTCGATAACAGAGAAATCATCACGTTCGTTTAACCATGAAAGAATCAGATCATGTGTAATCGTTTAATCAAATGTATCTGGTTAAATCAAGAATCATTAAGGAGTATTATGAATGTGAAATATTTTAAATGAAAAGCATCTTTACGATTGCAATGAAAATCTTTAAGAATAGCATTGCATTGAATATTATTAATTTCTGAAATTGAAATTCAAATTAAAAATTTATATATGGACTCAATGATCATAAAAAAGCATTAGAGAAAATTAAAAATTTAATGATATTGTTTGCTAAAAAATCACTAAAACAAACATTTCTTAATATGACACTGATTTTTTGAAATTCATTTGAATTTTACTATGATACAAATGCTTGAGATTTTCAATTTTCAGAGTAATATTGAAATTTTACCGAAAATAGCTCGATTCGCAATTATATTCAAATATGAGAAGTTATCTTAAATTTCATTAAAAATTTTATTAAAGTCGTTTTTCACTAGAAACCACTTTCTTCATTTATACCATAAGATATTTGCATAAAATGTTTACAGATCATATAAATAAAAATACGTAACTTAGAAAAGAATGACTATAGATTTTTCTCAGTTTGGTTTATTTGTTATTTACATGTGTTTATTCATGCACATTTGAAGTTCTGTCAATCTTTACACTAAAAATTCGCCTTTTGAAGCATAAAATTTTTAGAACTAGATAATAATCAGTTCTATGTCAACTCAAAAAGTCAATGTACACATTTATGTTTTAATTAATACATAGTATAGTTTCGAATCGTTATTATTTCTCAACTATGAAGCGCTGCAATATCTTAGTTTTGACCATATTTAAATTTATTTTCGAAGATTAGGTTACCCTTCTTCTAGTGTATCACTCGTCTTTTTTCTTATTTTATATAATTTTCCATTTTCTTTATTTATATATTTTTTGGTCGATGAACCATAATGACATTATCCTCAATCAATTGTAAAATGTCGAATAATTTTTTTTTACTTCGATTGGTTTTAGCCATTGTTTTGGTTAGTTATGACAAAACCAGATTTCTTCCTATATGAACAAAATTTTCATGCTTGAATATAGTGCTAGGTCCGATAAATAGTTTTTAGCTGAGTTTTCATTTTTTTCAGGGAACTTTATGAAGGTTTCATTCTTAATCTAAGTAATTATCATATTCACAATTTTATTTTTGATCAATTTCGGATCTTCATTTTTTCAAAATTGATTGCTTCAAAAAATCGAATTAGAAATGCCGATTGAAAAAATATTTTTTTTTGTGTATTTTGATTCGTTGAATATGCTATTATTCAAAAATTTATTTTCAGTAAAAAAAAGTATAATATTGTAAAAATGAATTAAAAATTTGAACAATCTTCAAGATTAAACTTTAGCTTTGAATTGCAGTGTTATTTGTTCGAGAAATAAATGATAGTCTAAAAGATGAAGTAAATAATTGCCCAACAGATTTTGAGGTTTTTTTTTATTATGCGTGATGATTAAAATGTTACAAATAGTAAAAAAGTAGATAAGCTTTTAATATCTCTCTAATTAAAAACAATTAATGCTTAATCGAATAACTAATCAATCAAAATGAAAAAAATTCTGAATTAATCATTGCTTTTTTGGCACAAGTAATTAAAATCATTTTTGAAAATTTGTTCCAACAAGAATTCAATTGAAAAAAATTTGAATGCATCATGAGAGCTGATGATTTTGACAAAATTACAAAAATGAAATCGATCGGAAAAGTATATAAGTTTCAGTGCATATACAAAAATCAAAACGAATTGTTTCTAAATCCACAATTGTAATGGATAAAAGGATCATGTGAAACAATTATCAATCAGAACAGGTGTTAAATGACATTTTCTGAATCAAAATACATTTAAAATGTGATGTATCTGGAGTTCGAATTAAAAAGTAATGGATGAATTTTTTCAATCTAAATTTTCAATTTTCAATAAAATCTAATTTAATCATTAATTAAAATATTTTTTCTAAAATAACCAGCAAAATTGGCCATCTCGAAATAAAAAATTAGGCTATTTTGACAAAAAAATTTTTTCCGGACGAAATTGAAATTATTTATGAATTTGAAAATAAATATTCAAATATCTCATTCGCATTTTTTAATAAGATAAGAGGAATAAATTCTGATTTTAATCAAAATTTTATAACCGCTGGTGAACTGATACTGATGGGTTTTGAAAGATATTAAGAGCATGGATAATAAGGCTTTGGTTGTGAATATTTTTATTTTCTAGACTCAAATTTTTTTTGATAATTCATTTTTTTTTTATTAATTTGTTTTTTAGATGACATTATTATCACAATTTGCATAATTCGTAGAGTCCAACATATTTTGATTAGTAATTATAATAACATTGAAGCAATTTAAAATCTTTTCTTTTTATAAGAAAGAAAAATTTCAAGTAGATTTTCGAATTTGATGTTAACAATTAGAATTGTAGCAAACCTGTGGTTGTAATCAATAAGAAAAGTGTCCTCAATAAATGGACAAATATAAGGAAATTTAAAAGGGCAAATAAAGTCGAATTCGAGTTTTAATTTATTGAATACTAAAATGAATAAGTAGTACATAATAATCTTAAAAAATAAACAAGAAATTGCTTTGCTCAATTTAACTAAAAAGCCACAAAAAAGGGTTTCATAATGAATGAGAAGAGGTGTTATCACTTAGGAGAATATGCAACTTCACAATAATACGCCTGAAGCATATCTAATAAAATTTTTAAATTTCAAGCACGTAACTTTTATAAGAACTAAATTTTGTGGCTTTTGTATTACCCATTCAAACATGAATCAATATAAATTATTTTTACCGTCTTATTAACATGATGGTATCTAGGGATAAGAAATCATAAAAACCAGCCAGTTCAAAATCGGTTATGTTACTTTTTCAACAAAAATTTTTTTTTTGTTCTGGTGTTTGTGATTGGAGAGATAAGGTCAATTAAACAACGTAAAAAAAGATAAAATAAAATCGAATTTTCCCTATATTAAAAAGGCCTGTGGGGATAAAAAATCTAGCATTTCAGTAATATTTATATGATATCTTCTGAAAAAAAAATAAAAAACAAAAAAATGTCGATCATACCAGACGGCCATCTAAATCGGTTAATTTTTGTAAAATTAAAATTATAAACAGCTTAATAGGCAGAAGAAGCGAACTTTTTTTGTTAATTATAGTTAAATTTATTTAATAAATTAAAGAATGTATAGTAAGAGCAATCAAAGAAGAAATTGAATTCAACATAGTAGATTCAAATAAATTACTCAAATTTTCTAAAATAAAATCATTTTGAAAGTTTTAGAAATATTTTAAAGATGAAGGAAAACAATCTAAAAACGGAAGTTACAAATTTTGATGAAAAATCTAAAGATTTGTTTAGAAGAAGTTTCGATATTTGTAAAATTATCAAGTTCAATGATAATTGAATTTTTATTAGCACTTTTTGAAAAATTTTTATTAAACATTTTTGCCATCTATAAGCATCATGTAATTTTATTAGTACATAACTTGCTTTGTACTTAAACTTGTTATTATTTAAATAATAATTTTTAAGGCCTATCAAGTGTTGGAAATAGTTTTTCATTCATTTGATAGATAGAATATATAAATATTTTACTACATATTGATTCATAAATCATTATCATTACTAAAAGTTATTATAATAATCGGAGAAAAATCTAAAATTTCTTATAGGAAAATTAGTCGCATATTTTAATTAAAATTTAAATACAATTTCGTAAATCTGACGATTAATTAATGTTTTGTATCCTAACTTAATAATGCATAAATGATATCGATAGTTTGATGAAAATTAGTTCTATTTTACATTTTTAATTATGACAAACATATTGATTAAATTAAATTTGAACTATTACTTTTAATATTTATTAAAGTTAGTAAATTTATAAATTATTAATTTTAATTCAAAATACGTTTTATTTTCTGAAATGAATATTATTCTTATTTGCAAATTTAGGGTAATAATCATTATTATTCATTTAAATAGACAAGTAAAAATTAAACTGTAGCGCATTAAATCTAAACAAATGTATCACATAAAAATTTATTTCACTTTACAAATGCTCGCTTATTTAAAATGAATTTTATGCACGTCATAAATTTATGCTGATTTTATGATTTACATAGATTGCGGAGGTAACTTCATTTCTCTGTAAATATAAAATTTTATTATTTGAATCGAAGTTGTCATTCAAACTGTGCATTTTATTTATAAAAATATTTCTGATATAAATTACATTTATTTTAGTTTATGTAACATAAATTACTATTACTTATAGAATCTATGAATGGACATCTTTTTGTCACCCAAATTTTAGATCAGAATAGTTGCTAATTATATTTTTTTCTTAGAAACCCGGTTCGTATGAATATGGGTTGCTCGTTTCACTTGTTATGATTAAAAACATATTCGTGAAAAATGCGAATTTCATTATAATGAAATAAAATAATCGAATTTTTCAGTTTACTAAATGCACGTTTAATAAGGAATTTCGCTAGTGTTTTTTATGCACTGCTTTCGATTCAAATTTTTAGATTTGAATACTACTTAGCAATAATTGTGGTATTTTACGAAATTCTAACATTCTTTTGTTTTTCACACCTTCACCTAAGTTTATTTTTACAAAAAATTATGATTTTTTTTACATCAAAAGCTTATCGCCTAAACTATTATATTATGATTTCGTTTCCCTTTTTTTCATTCAAATGTAAATTTTTTTTCATAAAAATTAATCTTGGAACAAAATAAATTAATTCAGAGAATTGCATAAAGTTCATTAATTTAATTATAATTAAATAAAGAATCAAAATTTGTTTTTTTTTTTTAAAAAAAGAATAAAATAAAATTAGGATAAACTGGAAATTAACAAAAATTCTCATATTTTGTACGAGGGCTATATTTTGCAATTCATTTTAATAAATTTATCTTTTATTGTTACAAAAGAAAATAAAGTAAAAAAAATTTTATTTAGAAATTTATTCTAATTTGATTTTTTTTAAGTATTTTTTTATATTTACATGATTTTATTTTTTTTTTTTCAAATATTTGAGCCATCTAATCGACAGCTATTATTTATCTGTGTAAATTATGATGATAAGGATGTAAAACGAATAATTGATCGAATGTTTTCAAAATTAAATTTCAATATTTATATTACAAAATTTGAATTGAAATTTCTTTTAGAATCTCATTTATTGTTTTTTAGTCTGTATAATTTTGAATGTTTTTGTGAAGAATAATTAAAATATTTATTTCTTATAATAAACATGATTTTTTTCACAAACAAAATTAGAAATGTAAAAAGAAACTCTTTGAAAGCAGTTGCAATCATTATTATTATCAAGTTTTTAATATTATGATATCTTTTGATTGATTTAAATAATATAAAAATAGATAAAATTTTATATAAATTTTAGTTATCAAATTATATATGTCGGGAATATTGTATAAGAGTACATATTGGGTAGAGAATATGTACAAAATAAAATGTTAAGAAACTATCAGTGTCCAGGGCAAAAAGCGAATGGACAAAATCAATAAAAGAGTTAGAACAAAGGACTATAAATTAAATAAATTGAACCCTAGATATTATAATATAAAAAAAAGAGATGATAAGAAGACTATAAATAGTGAGGTAAAAGACAAAGAAAGGACACTTATCAGCGATACTTCAAGAGCGTGACTCTATCAAAGAAAGATCGTTTTTCTCAAAGTTAACCTCGATGTTCTTTTCGTCAAATACTACTTTATAACCTACCTTATAACCTTTACTGTGTACTCAAATCAAGTCAAAACCCCTGCTTACGTAATAACGTTTGATTATAATATACATAGAGTATTCTCAGATTCAGTTAGAGATCCAAACGAATTCTTACATAAACAAATTAAATTGGTAAATATTGGCTGCGTTTTATAAATTGATGAGTCTGTAAAATTAGCGACTGATTGAAAGAACTAAAGAAAATGAGCTGTGAGTTCAATTTGTTTTCGAAAAATATTTAAACGCTATGTTAAGTATCAAAGAAATGGTTTTTCCAATTTCAAATCAAATAAAATTGAAATGTCAAATTTGAAATTTTTGACTTAATACACAAGTCATTTTTCTAATTTTTATAACTTAATTCATCATCTACATTAATCATGAATAGTCCTTAGACATGATTTTCATTTACCTTATTTTATTTACTTTCTAATTTATAAATATGAGCTATAAAATAAAGTGATCTTGTCAATATTTTAAAAGCTCAAATTTTCAATTTCATATGCTTTCATATTAAATTTAAAACAAATCTTAAAATAAATTCGAAAAAAATATTAATACTTGAGTATTTCAAATTTACAACGAATGTCTAGACTAAATTAATCAATTCAAAACTAAGATTTCTAACAAATTTATTATATTGATTTACGAGCTTTTACAGATAAAGCTAAAAATTAATTTTAACAATTATATTTAATTAAATTTATAAAATTAATTCATATATACAACACACAAAATTATTTTGTAAAATAGAAAAGAAAAAAAATACAAATTATATCATGGTCAGTTTCTCAAATCTATGACGGATGTTGATCATGGGGTTTAAAGTGATTGAGTGCGAATGATAAGCACAGCATTTTTCAGAAGAGAAACGACTTTAACACAATTTTTAACGGATAGTAGATTTGTCTATTTCAATACAAGTTGTATGATATAATAAAATTTTAACAAGACATAAAATACTGCTAATTCAAACAATTGATCTTCACTAAATTTTTTCATTTTTTTTTTTTGCTGATCAAAAGCAAAAGAAAATATGTTATTTTATCATTTAATGCTTTTGAAGAGAAAGATTTTCATTAAAGACAATATAGCATATAAATAGTATAAATTAGATATCATTGAAGCATTAAATTTTTTTCTTTCAAAAAAAAAATGATTTTAATTTTTCTTTGGCAAAAATTTTATCATATAAATTATCATTTTTCGCTAAATCAAGGTTCATCAATAATTTTTCTTGATTAAAAAGTATCGCTTCCGATTTTGATTTTTTTCGTTGAGTTATCTAATTTTATTTTACTATTTATAAAATAATCACTAAGTTTTCGATTCGAGACTATTTTTAAGAAAAAAATCGAATTCATAAATATATATTCGCCAAATAATAAAGGCCTAAGCATTGATTTAAATTGGTCAGATCAATTTAAATTTAGACTTAGTGCAGTCACGCTTATAAGTTCGACGTTAAAAGTTAAAACAGTTTTGATTTGTGTTATGGTTCGTTATTAGATTATAGACTTAAAAGATTAATAAAATATCTTGCAACATGTCTAACACTTTTTTAATTGTCGCTTGACGATTATGATCGAAATAAAGCATATTGCATAATTATGCAAATAATGAATTGTTATTTCAATAATTTAAAAAAAAAACAATGGACATTAATAATTATTATAAAAATAATGAAATATCTTTTATTTAGCGAACAGAATTTTGAAATTTAGATTGATTCTTCCAAAATAATATGCTTTACGTGTCCAAATATGATGGATCTATGCTTTAATAGTATAATGAACCAAATTTATATTATATATAACTAATGAACTCTTCATAAATATTTGTTTGTGTCTAGTCTCTCAAATAGACTAATATAAACGAGTCAATTTTTTTTTAGCGAAAAATTGGCTTCATCATTTTGTAAAAGCAGTAGCTGGATCATTATATTTCAAATATTTATATATACATATTATATCTAAATAAAATATATTTTGAGCATAAAAATAAATTCGAAAACATATTGAAGATGAAAAAATATCTCGAAAGCATTAAATTTTAATATGTTCGAAAAAAAATTCTTGCAGTGCATTTAAAGGTTAAGATGATTTTTTAAAATAAATTTCCACTGGATAAATTTGAAAATTTAATTCTTTTCATTCAATTCAAGTAAATAAAAAAAAGATGACGGTTTTTCAACTATTATTAACTTGGAAAAATATAGATTAGTATCACTGACATTCACTGGATAAAGATAAAAAAAAATGTATATCGAATTATCAATAAAAGTCAAGAGCTAGAATTCGGTAGTTCGATTTAGCTTTTAAATTAAATTATTATATTTATTTTTCTAAATAAAAAAGAAACTTTGAAAAAGTTTGAGAAATTTGAAAAAAAATCTATAATTCTCAAATTATAAAATATATAAAAATGTAAAACGAAACTTTATCTAGATCATTTTTTTTTTAATCTTTTTAAAAATTTTTTGAATTTCAAAAGAAAAATTTATTGTTTAGAATAGAATGTGAATAATGACAAAATGCTTTGTAAAGTTTTAAAGGAAAATTTTTGAATTTTAATATTAGAATTAAATTCAAAAAAAAAAATTAAATAATATACACATTTCTTACGAAACTAGATAATTTAAAATAATTAACCACAAAAAATCTTGAATTTTTATATTAAAAAAATATTAAATTAGTTCAGAAAATTGGAAAAAATAATTTTATCCTAATCTAGTAAACTAAGTAAAATATAAATTAATTACTGAACTGTGGTAAATTTGAAAATTTTTTTCAATTTATAGATTCGCAAAATATTTTTGTTTTGCTAATTGCGTGTATAAATTTCGTAGAAATTAACATCAATAGATAATAAAAATAAGTCATGTTGAAATGATTTTATTACTCATTATCAGTGAAAAGCAAGCATTTTTCGATTCATTAATTTTATTGACCATGTATTTGAATTAAAAATCAAACAAAGAAACTTAAATTTTAAAAATTATCCAAAGCCATTTGATTTTATAGTTGCAAAAAAAAAAAAATTAAGATGTTTCATTTTAGTTAAATATTATTCAGATTTAGTAAATATCTAATACAAGAGTGTCAATCGACCGATTATTATGGTAACTAGATTTTTTTTTCTTTACTAAGCACTATTAATAAAATCTCAGGTAGAATTTCAAGTCTTACTGAAAATTACACTTTCGATAATATTAAATCAATTAGTATTAACAAAATTCTTAATTGTAAATAATGATCAATTTTTAGAGAGAATTTATTCAAAAGAAAAGTCGAAATTCATGAATTTAATTTACGAATACACAATTTGAATGAATTAACAACAAAAAAAAAATTTTAAATTTTAAAATTTATAAAGCGAATTTCAGAAATATTTTTGCAACAATCGAATTTGTGATTAAACAAATGATAATCAATAATTAGACCATTAAAAAAATTATGGAAATTTTCAAAATTATTTAAGTTAGTATAAATTAATACAAAATGGATAATTATAAAAAATTTTGAAGAAGTTAGGGTACATTAATTTTCAAGTTATTTTATTTTTTTTTTCTTCATAAATTTTGTGAAAAATAATAAACTTCAGAGGCTAGCCGCTAAACTCAATCAGTAGACTCGTAAATTTGAATTAACAAATATAAGTATTTTCGAACAAATTGATTTTTATAATTGACCATCTAACATAATGAATAGATTTTCCAAAATCATCAATAATCAAATATATTTAAAGAATATCAAAATGAATATAACAATGTTAGAAACGATGAGATTAGATAATTCATTGAATATCGAGACATTATATCTAGCACTAGATTAAGATCGAGAAAGTTAGAATGGGTTTGAATAAAGGCCATTTTCTAAGTGTTAGATAATTATTCGATGGAAAAAGCCTATATAATTGGCGCAAAATTTAGCTTTCTTATTTCTAACTTGTTTAAATCTCTCAAATAAAAGATTGATGATCACATTTAAAAATTCCGATTTTTTAGTTTTATAATTTTTATTATCCGGTTAAAAGAAGCCCGATTTTTTTGGCTAAATAGGGAATTAAAAACTTAATAAATAAGTAAAAATCCAATAAGTGTTGCAAAGTAAAATTTAAATTAAGTTTATTAAGTTTTATCTTTACGAGAAACTGATTATTTTGAAAATCAGCATTAAAAATTGATGTAAATTAACGAAACAAAATTTAATTGCAAAAAACGCAGGCACTCATTCGATCGAAAATTAAGAAACTCGAATTTTCATTATGTTTAGCTGAAAAATGTATAACAAGATTAAATTAAAATAAAGGAGGATGCTTTAAAAACGAAAAAATATAGAATATAGTGTCTACTCTAATTTTTTTGACAAATTAATCACAAATCAAATAATCATATATTATTATATCATTAATGATTAATTTATAATTGATGAATTTATATTATTTTCAATCTTATTTAAACAACAACGAAGGAAAAAAACAACAAATGAATCTAACAATTTTATATATATGGGAAATAAATTAAAAGTAATATTTAAAGTGAAATAAAATGCGATAATACAAAATAAGTACAAGAAAAAGGAAAATAAGACAAAAAAAAGACCAAATTATTATCATTTGTTATCATTTACTTAATACCTCTTTTTGAATGTGACACAATCAACATTCGGATTAGCTTGTTCGATGATTGCCGAAAAAAATTACTTCACTAAATATATCTTTTTTTTTCATTAATTTCTATTGAAGAAATATTATATGAATATTTTAACCAAAAAAAATATTTAAAGTTTACTTTAAACTAAATTCTCTGATAAGATTTATTTAAAATTTATCTCTTCAATTTTTAAAATATAGTTTTTATTTTTATTTCAAATAGACAAGAGTAATCTTATTTTAGCTTGTATATCATTTCGGAACATAATTTTTTTTAATAGGTAAACTTAATTCAATACTTTCAGATCATTAATTTTACTTTATAAGGCCTTATTTTTTATTTTCTTCCTCCTCTCCAATCTAAGAGAATTTATGAAAAAAAATAAGAACTTATAAATTATCAGTTCTTATTAAAAATTTCATATTATTCTTAGAGAATTAGATCACTGAAAGAATTTTTGGGAATTTAAATTTTCTTATGTATTGATAGATGTGTTTCTATTCTAAATTAGCAAAATATTTATTCTGAACTTAGAAAAAAAATATTTTATTGATAGTAATATTTAATTTTTCACAAATTTTAACTTTAAAACTTTGAAATCATAAATTTTTTGTAAAAATGATTAAGTAAAAAACAAATATTTTCAGTCTGATTTCTTATTTTATCAAATACAGTTGTTTTCAATAGAATAAAATCTTTGAAAAGGAATTTTTCGATCAGTTTAATTTTTTTTTAAATATTTTTGAAATATCAAGAGACAAAATAAAGAAACAGAAGTGAAAAATCTTCTCAACAGAGTTACCGAAAAAAATTATTTCTTTCATTTTAATAATGAAATATTTAATTTCAAGATTTGTAAGAATTTCATCATTACAAATTTTAAAGAAAATATCTTTTGATTTATAAAACAACGTGTGATGACATATGCTTAATTTTATATTACATAATAAAAGTATTCGATTTTCGAGTATGACTTATTGGGAATAACATATTTTTTTTTAAATTTTTTTGCTTAAGAACACAAGATAAAAATTCAATTTTCCAGATTGTTTCGATTGATGCGTATCACAAAAAATCACGATCATTGAGAAAAATTTGAACCAATTAATTAATAAGTTTTAGTTTCAATAAAATAGAATTTTATTAGGTTAAAAGAATAGATAATATATTCACATTTAAGAAAATTTATTCAATTTTATAATTTTGATTTAAAATTTTCTAAAATAATATTTAAAATAAAATAAAAATCCACTATAACCCAAATCAGTGTTCAAATAAACTTTTTTATTATAATAATCTTGTTTTGTATACGAATTTTTCATTTGAATTTCATCAGAAATATTTGCTGAAATAAAATAAGGTTCAGAAAATTTTCTTTCAACTAAAATACAAAAAGATAATTTGACATAATTATTTGGTCTACGATATAAATCGAATCAATAAGAATTTTTTAATAATAATGGAGTAAAAATGATAAAATAAATTCTGTGCTTAATAAAATAGTTGATTTTGATAAAACAATTACTAAAGATAATCATACACATCATAATGTCATATTAAATGCATTTAATGAATTTGTGATTAAGGTTAAATCTTTTACTCATTTTTCTTCACAAGTGTATTACATGATAGCAATCAATTAGAATTATTTTTTATGAATAAAATTCTCTTTCCATCAATTTAAGTTAAAAAATTTTGATTCTTGAACAACTAAAAATATTTGGTTAAAATACGAGAACCACAAATTTAATTGATGCATATAAAGCATACTTGATAGATAAATAAAAAGTGATAAAGAAGAAGTATTAAAAAAAATTCAAAGTAATAATTATAAAATAAAAGCATTTATCAAATTTTATTTAATATTTTATGATTTACAAATTTTATGTGTTGAGTCGACTTTAAAAAAATGAATTTTTTTTTGGAATAAATACTCTAAAAAGATTCAAATTGAGATAAGATATTATTTTATGAAATTAATTTTTCACTTATTTTCATATTTAAAAATTTTAAATTAAAATTATGATTAAAGATATGATTACTTTTGAGAATTAAATTCAAACTAATAGTTTACTTTTTTAACTTTCTCTATAGATTTTTCTGCTGATTTCTCAAAATATTCGAAAATTTGAATTGCATAATTTTAATGAATATTTGTTTTTTTATATTTGGATGAAATTCTTTCAATTGAGCTTTGATGATTAAGCTATTTTTAATTTTTCTAATAGATCATCTAATTTTGTAAGACAAAATTTTATTGTATATCCATACTCTAATCAATTTATTTATTTTTTTTCTTATTTATTATTTTAAAATTGATAAAAAATTTTTTTATGTTTTTAAAATGAAAATTAAATCATCATTGAAATTTTCAAATTCAAATCGATTACCAGTCATAATGAGGCAAAAAAAAAATTTATTTATTTGGCCATTCATGAACATTTTTTTTACATCCACTTTATAAAAAGAAATTAATATAAATTGAATAAATATCCTGAACTAAAAAATAGCTTCTCTCGATGATATGAATTGTTTAAAATAGAATCGTTTAAAGAACTCTAACGGAATGATTATTTTTTTATTTTCAATGTAACGCTAAAATTAGACAGGACAGCATAGTATTTCTGTTTTTTTCAGCAAAATTCAATCAACAAATTTAATAAAAGTAATGAATAAACAAATTGCACGATAAAAATTTCAATATTTGACAAATCAAAGTCACAAAAAAAAATTCAAAAGTCAAAAATATTGCCACATGAAAGACACAACAAATTAAAAACTGCGAATTGATTTTTTTGTTATTCTTCATACTTGTTTGATAGGTAAGAATATAAATAATTGCATTGATAAGCTATACTGAAAAACTCTTTATTATTTGATTCAATAAGGTATTTCAAGCAGAAAGAATAAAATAGTCTACCTTTTAACTTCAATAGCTTAAAATTCGATGAATAACGGAAAATTTAAAAAAAAATTAAATTATTGACAACTTAGAGGCAATTTTTAGCAAACATCCTATTTTTATTTTATCGCCTTAGAATGAATGAGATTAAATACAGATAAATAATTAATATTTATTACCAATTAGATATATATGTGCTCCATGTTCTTATTTTTAAAAAAAAATTTTCGAATTCGCTTTAATTCCAAATTATAATTAATATAATATAAAGTATTCTAAAGAATCAAATCAATAAAATTTTAAAAAAGCCTATTAAAATAAATATAATTACTACTCGTCATAAATATGATTAATAATTTTAAAAACTCAATAGATTTAATAAATATATTCTCTAAAAATCTCCTAGTATTTAATATTAAAACTAAATCAAAAAGAATACAAACTTACGCATAGACATTGTAAATAAAATACCTTAAAAAGAAAGCGCTTAGCAAATAGTGAATTTTAAAAGTTATCGCTCATTATCTTAGCGATATTTTGTTAAAAATTTTGGAAAAATGGAAAAAAAAATTTCAAATTATTGACAATTTCAATTATTGTTTTTATTGAAACATATTATTAATAGATAGCTTGAATATGAGGCCCTTATTAATTATCTATCGCAAAATTATACTAATATAAGAAGATGTCCAAGACAAAATTTTAAATATATTGATATAATTTAAAAATTTTTGTAAGCTTTAAAGCACTAGAACTTTATTTTAAATTTTAAGAATATTTTCGAAAAATGGCTTTAAATGTTTTGAAATGTATTTTTCAGAAAAAACAAAACTAGTGGATGGATGCTTAATGAGAATCGAACTCGATTTTTAGACATGATGTATAAATTTTTGAATTACTAAAAAAATACTATGCTTAATTTTTAAAAAATATCCTTTATTGAAATTTTGTGCGATTGTCGAAAAATAATCATGATCAAGTTATATGCTAAATTGTATTAATTTATATTTGAATTTAAATGTGCTTATATCGCAATGAAATCTGCGATGCAATTACAAGCTGATAAGTACCTAGGTTTCAGAACATGACCAAAAAAATCAATTCAAAAATAAATTTTTTAATTTTTATTTTTTACATTCGGATTCTGATTAATTTTTATGAACTTTTATTTCAAAATATTCGTCGCAGCTTATTTAATAGATTTTGATAGGGAATTTATTAACTTATGATCAGAATGGAATCAATGTAAAATCGAAACATCAAATTAAAGAAATG
>BLXL01002461.1:0-17936 GCA_023170135.1 Acarapis woodi
TTCTATAAGAAAACTGATAAAGAAACCAAAATATTACATTGATTTTTGTATTACAAATTTCTTGACAATATTTATGTCAAAAAAAATTTTGATTTAGATTTCAATCATACATAATATAAATATTTATCGTTAAGTAAAATTTCAAAAAATTATAATTAAAAAAAAACTTCGAAAAGTTAATTCAGGTTCAAATTATTAAAATACAAAATTTACATCTGAATTATCATTTATGTTAAATAGATTACCTATTCCAAGTTTGAATTATTTTTNNTATTTTTGAAAACAATTTTTTTTATTGAAATCCTCATATTGAATAAATTAAATATTAATAACAAAAGAAAGAGAACAATAATAAAAAAATAATCTTCAAATTAATTTATATGAATTCTAACTGATGAAAAGGGCTTGAGTTATTACATAGCAAAATATAAAGTTCAACAAGTCTAAAAAAGTGCTCTTTATAAAGGTATAAGATAATTTAAAACTAAGTAAATTACTGTAACTATTAAAATTAAAATGAGAAATTTCTAGTGCTTGTGCAATTATAAACGGTGTAATGATGTTCAAATTGTAGTAGGATGATATACAAGCGAGAAGTATTTTCATCAAATGAATTATTATTACTTCTGATTTCATAGTCAAAATTTTTATTAAATTGATTACCAATAAATGCAGATTAGAAAGCTCTGATTTATTTTCCTTTTCTAATGTTTTGAAAAAGCTTAAATTGTTTAATGATTGATTTAATTGACAATTCGATTTTCTTTGATTATTCAATTCAAATTTTGATAAATTATCATTCATGTTCGGAGTCAAACTAGTAGGTTGATATTCGCCATATTTCAAACTTTTCTCATCTATTTTGTTTTTACTTTCCATTGATTCTTCAATTGATTTACTGATCGGATTTACTCTATCTATCACCTTCTGATCATAAATTATTTCTTTGTTTGGATATCTATTATAATCTTCAATACCTTTTTGCTTTTTAGATTCAATATTTTCGCTCTTTGATTGTCCTAATAATTTACGCATTCGTTCATCACCGCGTTCCAAAATTTTTCTTCGTCTCATTTCAGCTCTAGATTGAGATTCTGTAGCAAATAATTGATTGTTTGTATCCATTTTATCTGAAATTTAATTACTTCTTTATTTTCTTATTATCTGACGCCAATTTGAGTAATTTGAAGCTAAATGAATGTTTGATGTAATGATTTTAGAGAGTGGAATACACTTGACAAATAGATCAAAACATAAGGAAACGAAAAAAAATTTAAACAATTTGCAATACTTAAAATGAGAGAATTAGATTTTCATCGTGGCTATTTTTTCATTAAATTTGAAAATATATTCTTTAAATCTTACTCGCTAAATTTTATCCTTGATGATTCAAAGATTTTGAAAAATTTAGAAAATTAAAGAAAAAATTTAGATCCGTTTGTTCGATTGAGCTCAAAATTTAGATAATTTCAAGCTAAATTCAAATATATAAATAAATATATAAATGCGCACGTAAATTACACGCCTTCAAATTTGTGGCGCTAAATTCAATACTTTTTTTCCTCTATTTTTTTCTTAAGTATTTTAATATGTTCAAATGAATTTTCATTTTAAGAAAATTTAATTGCACAATAATGATAAAATTAAACTTAAACACTAATATGCACCCAACATTTAAAATAAATGCATTGAATTCAAAAATATATTAACAACTTACAAAAGGGAAACAACAACAAAAATCATTAAAATATTACGTTTATAATAAATTGAATAATTTTTTTATAATCTAAAAAAAATCTTTTTAAAATCATGTCTGATAAAACTAATTATAAAAATAAATAAAAATTAAATATTTTAATTTCAAATTAGAAGAAATAACTATACCTATCAAATTAAAAATTTGCACTGATCAATCATAAATTATTATTGAAATTTTTTTTGTCAAAGAATGGAACTAAAGAACTCGTCAAAATTAAGAATTAAAAAATGTGAGAATAATTTTGAAAGGAAATTTATGCGAAAAATTCTTATGCACTCTTGAAATTTAAAATTTTAATTTTTAAATTTTCAAGTTTGAAAGTAATTTGAACAATTTTTGCAATCTAGAGTTTAATTAATTTTTTTCATTTAGTTTTTTATTTAATAACTAACAAATTAATTAAAAATCGGATAATTCAACGTGTAAATTTTTGAATACAAAAATAAATTTGAATACAATATAATTCTTAAAAATAGCTATAACTTTTCTCCGGGTTGAAATAAATTATTATCTAATTTAATGTTCTTCAGAATTTAATATTCTTCAAGGAGACAAATTTTCAAGTTGATAATGAATTTAATGATTCTTATTTTCAGACTTTTATTTGCATTGGGCCTAGATGTCAAAGTTTTTAGATAATAATTAACTTCACAACATCTCTGTAAAGATGATTATAAAAATGTTTCTTATAAAATGTGAATACCTAGATAAAAGAAAATGACACCCAAACATTAAAATATTAAAATTAAACATTCTTTGCAAGGTTATTTTAAATATTACCTATTATTATTTATAAAACTTATTTAGTCCGAAAATTCCAGAATCTTCAATATTACGTTGCATAAAAAATTATTGATTGTCTATTAAAAAAAAAACAGAGAAAAGCAAAATATGGTAAATGAACTTAAAAAATGTATAGTAAATGCCTAACTTATAGAATTCATATTTTGCTCGATATTTATCTTACTTATTTTATTCAATCTTAACAATCAAATGATGATTAATTTATATATTAAATATATTATTAAATTTCCATAAATATTAAATTTAAAGAAATTTAAACAATTAAAATAATTTTGAATTTTTAATATGAATGTCTATTTGTACAAAATATATTTTAATATTTAACAAACTAATTTCATCTACTTTTCGTCACCGATAATAAAAATTGACCGTTTTTAAATGATTCAATCATATATGATGCATAATGAAATCAGTAGGCATCAAATTCCAGACTAATCACTTTATTTTATTAATTTAACTAGAATCGACAAATTTTATTGTCATACATATTACAATTGAATATCTGATAGTAGTATGAAATTATTAGAATATGAAATAGACGTCTACATAATATCTGATAATATTGATTGAGTGTTTGTCAGTCTGTATGAATAAATTTTGATGAATCATATTTATACATTAGGCAGCTTTAGTAGTTTGTATCGAAACTATTTTTCAAATTTACAATCAAGATAAATTTTTTATTGTATTTTGAATACATAATTTTTTTTTTGTTTTTATCACCGAATCATTTGAAATGAACTTACAAAAAATTATCAAAATTTAAACCTTCATAATCAGTTTATCAATCGAATATTAACTACAAAGTATTCGATCTTTGTAAATAATTATCAATTTTTTTATTATTAATTATCAAAAAATAATAATTTCGATGTAACAAATTCACAACTAAAATTATTGAACCATATTACAGAAATTTCTAATAATCTAAAGATGGTATATATTTAATTACTGTATAATAAAGACTTACATCATACTGTTTAGCAAAAAAATAATGAGTTTTAGAATTATTTAAAACATTTCTTCATTATTCGATACTTCTGAAAAAACTTACCTGCTGAATATTAATCATCATAGCCTTAGTTAATTTAGTGAAGGTATGATTAGTATTATAAGTATTAATTCATTTCAAATCTCAAAAAGTCAATTTCTATCCTACAAGATAAAATTTGTTAAATGAATAACATAATTAGTGATATGTTCAATTATCAATAGTTTACATGAAAAAATATTTTTATATAAATTTATTACAAATTAAACATGATAGGTGCAAAAAAAATCTGCTATATATTCAGTGGCCATGTCAAAATAAAAGCGTAATCTGCATAAAAAGGTGCGAACGAATAGGCTTCATTTTTTATATTAGTGAAATTTGAAAAAAAGGACTTGATTAATGATATAAACAAATTCATCAAGATTTTCTCATTTCAACAAATTAATCTAAAAATACAAAAAAATTATCATGTGATCTTTTGCAAGTTTTTTGAATTTGAAATGCAATAACTTTTTTTTTTTGTCAAAATTCCTAAAAAATAATTTTTTTGAACTTGCGTAAAATTTTAAATTGCTCGTATTTCTAAATTTTCATTTGATTCAAATTGGCAAGTTTTTTTTTTATTATTTTTGTAATCAAAAGATTAAATTTGAAATAATTCATGGTTTTTTTTTATATATTTTTCAACTCATTTTCGAAAAAAAATTTTTGTCTTAAAATTGAAAATCTATAATTATATCACTATTTTTATTAAGTTGCTTACATGAATTTTTTTTCTTAGTTTTTTAAAATAGATTAATTATTTAATGTTCGGTATTATGTGCTTAATTTTATATCATCTTACCGAATACATAAATTAACAGTTCAAGAGGTGTTGTGAATCAATATAAATAAAAAACTTCATCGTTTATAATCAATCAAGTGAAAAATAAAAAATAAGCGGATGCAAAGGTTTGGTCAAAATCAAAATACTATAATGCTTAAATTCTCACAATTATTTTATCTAGATTGATCGATATAAATAACTACATTTAATTTTCAGTCAACTCAGTAGTAACTTAATTTGATCAAAGAATTTTACTATCAAGTTTCAAGTTTTCTTTCTTGAACATTTTGATAATCGAAATTAATATTTTGAAAAAAATTAACCTCAAAATTCAAACGAAATGCAACTGAATAATAATTGAAAAAATATTTTGAATATTTCAGCTTAAATTTTTTACAATGGTTAGAACTTAAAGTTTTGATACTTATATTAAAACTCTCAGTTAGAACTTGAGTAATCTAATGTGCTTTCCTTGATATCTTTTGATGAAAATTGAGAATTCTAGACGAATCATGTTCAAATATTTGATAATTTTATTGAAACAAGTAACTTGATTACAAATTCATCATTGCAAAGTTAGGACACATCAAAAGGAAATTCAACGAAAAGTTTGATTTTGTCTTAAATAAAACGTTCAGATCATTTTAATGTCTACTTGATTGCGATTTAAAAATCTTCTATATTTCTTGCTTTTATTTCAACCTAGAAACGATTAAGAAAATGAAATCTATATGAGAATCTAGTTAATTATTTGCCAGTAATTCGCTTTTTTGAAAATAAATTCAAAGGTTTGATTTTTTTTTGTCTTTTTTTAAAATTCAATTTGCATTTACAATTTCATATTTTCTTCTTTTATCTGTGTTACAACTCAAGTTTTTTATAATATCGAATTTTTAAAGGGCAGTATAAAAAAAATAAATTGATTTAAAAGGATGTTAGTTGATTATTAAAAAAGTGTGACCTATTAAAATAAATAGTTTGATGCGTGTTTGTAATTACGATTTTAATAAGCTTCATCAAATACTGATTGCTTTAATTTGACTTGTTCGAAAAACTCTTAAGTATGTGCCTAAGATGTTTTAAAAAATATTTGCTCAAATGTCCAATAAAAAGCTCATGAACTGTTTTATAAATTGATAAATAATTTAATAACATGCATATAATCGAGTATTGATTTTAACCGGGTTATTTATTTGTTTTTTTTTTGAATTAACAATTCTCTTTTTTTTAAGGTGAAATTTGCTTTCATTTAGGTGAAAAGTTGTAATTTTTTTTTGAAATTTTCAAAACTACAATTTATTCACAAATAATATCTTTTAGATAGGTCATCTTTTTATAGATCGAAATTGGGAAACACTATTTCATAAATCGGAAAAAAAATAATGAATTTTTTGAATTCTAAATTTAACTTTATCAGTATTCATATACAATTAAAAAACCTAAATTTAAAATATGTGCCAATTTTATATTGAAATTGGTTATAAAAATTTTTTCATAAACTTTCAATGTTTTTTTGCATACAATCACTAAAACACATTAAAAAAAATTTCTCATCATTATGAGAAATTGGTATTATTTTGAAATATTGGAAACATTTGGGCACAAAATTTGAATTCAAATTTACGCGCTCAATTTTTGATTCATTTTTTTTTGTTTACGCGTAAATAAAAATGTTTGCTATTATTTGTTTCATCCTAAAGCATCAAAGAAAGAAAGCTAAAATTATATTTCGACTGACCATTCTGTAATATGTATTTTATAATAGTTTAAAATCGACGGGTGTAGTTTGATGGAGTAAAAATATTATGTCCATGCCATTAAATTTAAACACAAATCACAATCTTTTGCATGCACTTATGAGCAATAATTTAGTCATCAAATCAGTAAACAAATTACTTTTTCGACCTCAAGCTTTTTATATCAGACAAACAAGTTTAAAGTTCTGAAGTTTCAAGATTTTTTTTTTATTTGTGCTTGTTTTTGAATTATTTAAAATTTTTTTGATTTAGTAAAAAAATTTCTATTCTATTTAAACTAAATTTTTAAAAATTCAAGTACAAATCTTCAAAATTATTCTATGATCATTTTAATTATTAAAATATACAATTCGAATGTGTATCTTGTAGAAATGCGTAAAAAATTGATTTTGAATAATGAAATTTTTATTTTTTCATTATTTAATGTGCTAATTTAGAACTTCAAATACCAGTACCATCACACTTAATCTTTGCGATAAAAGTTCTAATGTGCGCCCTCGATGTTTTCGTAATGAGATTGTTTTTTCATAGTGTTTATCATCGCTTTCAACAAACAAAAATAAAAATTTTATTGATCCATATACATATTTGAATTTTAATTACTTTAAAAATCAGTCCATGAAGCAACCGCAAAAAAAATCATCCAATATTGGAAATATTTATTAATTCATTAATCAACTAAAATTCATCGTAAATTTAATAAAATTTCAATATTTAAACCAACGAAAAGAAACAAAAAAAATGAAAAAATTTTTGTTTGAAATTTGAGTGTATTTATCTAAAATGTGTGTAATTTGCCACTCAATTAAGATGTTATGGAAAATTTTCTATTTTCTCACAAGTTCGCCAGAGTAAATAATCATTTACTGTAGTTTATTTTATCTTTAAATTTTAGGCTGAAAATTTTTACAAATCTTTGATTCTTATTTTTATAATCTCTTTTTTTTATTCAACAATATTTTAAAAATTTTAATTATTACGCATTCTGACAAGTCTAACCTCTAATTGCTTTTAGTTGCGTTAATTATTTAATCTACTGATTACAAAACGAAAATTAACTGAAATCAGAAAAAAAATTAATATATCTGATCTCATTTTTAAATAATTTTTTTAGAAATTTTGTAAAAAAAAATGTATATTTTATTTTAAGAACAGTTTTTTGTACAATCAATAGATTTTAAATTTATCACTTTAAATTCATATTATGAAGTAATTAATCATAATTTATTAAATATTCATAAGAGATTACATTTCACCAATATATTAATTTTACGATGATCATCGGTTGTATTTTTAATTAGAACAATGATTCAAAGTAGGTTCATTGAGTCATTCAAGCATTTTAAGTTTCACGCTTCAGCTGACTTTCCATCAAATGAGCCTTTGACTTGAAATAATCTAAGATCATATTAATCATTTTCAACTAATGAATCTCTTTTATTTATATCAAATTGTTTGCTTATATTAAATATAAGGTATTTGCAAAAAAAAAAAAAACTCGGCAAGCTGCCCTGAAGGCATCATTGCATCATTAGATTGAGGAGTTGTACATAAACTTTTGAATTCAAGTACATTTTTTAAAACGCCCGTCTATTTTTTTAATATTTATCTTATTTCCTGCAGTCTTAATGTTTTTAATTTTTTTTTAATCGACGAAATACAATTTTCGCCCAAATTTCGTTTATTCACATTTTTTACGCCCTATTTTGTCTGACTCGAAAGACTACACATTCGCAAGCTAAATTATTTTCAATATAATTCAGATTTTACATTAATAATGAAGACAAAAATTATCTGATCATTTAATATTCACCTGTGTTTTATTAATTAAAAAAATTTTTTTTGAATTTAAGTTTCTGATGAAATTATAAAGTAAAAATCAAGTGACGATAATTTTAACAAACGATTGATTAAGATTAAAATTTCCATTATTTATCAAAATGATCAAAATAAATTCAAGTAAAGATTTATTCAAATAGTATACATTTTTTAATAACTAGAACAATGCAATTAATATTTTTACTTATTCAATCTGAAAAATTTTAATCATGTTTTATTTGATCAATTAGGTAAATAACAAATAATTTTGCTGATATACAAATGAATTCTCATCTTGATTTTATAAATCTATTTATTTCGAAATTTTTTATTCTTGAATTATTATCAAACAAAAATTTTGAGAACATTTTTTTATTCAACAAAAAAATATTTACAAGCAAATAATTCATTTTGCTTAATAAGAAGCAAGTAAAACTTGTTGACTTAATTCATTATTTTTTTAATTAATGTTCTAATTCAATTAACTTCCGATTAAAACCAAAAAGATTTAAGGAAATCAAGATATTTTAAAGCTATTAGGTAAATAAATTTTTTTTTTTAAATTTGTGCGAAAATATGATTATTCGAATGAGCTCACCTATTATTTGAGTGATGAAAAAAAATTGTATATTTGATCATCAGGTGTATAGTTAGTTTTCACACTTGATTACTTAATGAGTGTACTTTATACTGCTCTTTTTCTTTAATTAAAAGCAAATATTTTTTAGTTATTCGTCGAAAGTAATCTAATAAATAAAGTTAATTAATATTTCGCTATGGCTAACAAATCAGTAAGGCCAATCGAGTTTGGTTACGTACTTGTGATATTTTAAATAATACAAGGCACTAGCATCGGATTAGCCAATTTATTCAATTGCGAACAAGGAGTAGTCGAAATATGTATGAATAATTTTGAAAAAATAAATTTTTTTTTTTGCATATTTTTGCTTTATTTTACTTTTCAAAAAAATCATCTTTAATTTAAGTAATCTTTTTCATTAGTTGATAATCTTGAATCTGAGCAATTACAAAATAAGAGTGTACATATGAATGATGTGTTCTAAGAATTTGTAAATTCTTTAGTGCTCATTTGTATGATTAAATGATAAAAATATTTTATGTTCGAGTTTTTGTGGTATTGATTTAGTATAAATTTCGGTTGAATTGTTTAAAGCATATTTCAATAAATACCATCAATAGTCTAAATATGTCAAATAAAATATTGTTCGCTATTTATTGAGAGTTTTTAATTATTAGCCTTGTAATCTCACTTTGTATTTATGAATTAATCTAATTTTATTTTTTTATTTTTTTTTTCACAAAATCTGATTAAATGTAGTTAGTTAATAATAAGAATCCACCTTTCATAGTCATCACACACCCTTTAATTCAATGAGTGAACCCAATCATTATCATTCAAATTATATAAATCATTCAGTTGTAATACATTCATCGAACAACAAACTAAAAGTGACAGACTGTCCAATGAATGTGGTTGTGTACAAAAATAATCATCAAAATGCTTTTAAAACATACAACGACGATATACAACAGCAAAATCTGCTTCAATCAACCTATCCGCAAAGACTTATACACAGATCGACAACGCAAAATCATTTATCCACTCAAGACAACAGTCCATTAAATTGGCCTATTAAGACTAGTAATTGGTTGGGTGCATCCGGTCGAATAAGTTCAATGTCTTTCTATTCTATGCTAAGCAGTTCACTCAACAATTTATCAATAAATGCATTTAATTATAAACTTGAATTAGGTAATTATAAGATCTGTGTTTGTGTGTTTTATTTATACATTAAAATCCGAGATAATTTAAATTTTTATTAGATAGATGCACCGAATTTTTTAAATTATATCATGAATAAAAAACGTCTCATATTTTATTTGGTTTTTTTTTTATTGAAGAATAATTGTTCATTGATATTTCCTTTTAACAGCTAATTTTCAATTACTCAAAGTTGAGCCTGGTGAACTTGCTAACCAAATTACTATTCATGATGTTCAATTATTCCGAAATATCAAACCTGAAGAAATTCTCGGGTTTGGATGGAAGACACCACGCAAGGCTATTCTTGCACCAAATATTAATATCTACACTAAACGATTTAATCAAATTAGTTTTTGGACAATTAACGAAATTTTACTCGCCAGTAAGTTCATCTGATTGCTTTCGAATAAATATAATTAATAATATTAATTTCATTATTTCAACACATAGACTTTAAACATAATCCTCAAATCAAAAATTCTCAATTGACAGCTCGATCAATATTTACGTTGAATGAAATCGATAATGTGAAATGTAGGGCTGCCGTATTAACACATTTCATTAAAATTGCTAAAAAACTTTATTTATTAAATAATATCAAATCATGTTATGCAATCATTTCAGCATTAAATAGTTCATCAATCTATCGTTTGAGTAAAACTTGGAATCAAGTGACCAAAAAAGATAAGAAAACATTTGAAGAATTGTCTAAATTGTTTAGTGAAGAGAATAATTTCGAAAATTTAAGACAACATCTCAAGACAATTAAAGGCAATTGTGTGCCTTATTTAGGAATGTATTTTAAGGATTTAATCTATATCGACACTGCCTACCCTAAAGATAAGAAAAATAATTCAGTCAACTTTCAACGTGAAATGAAGATTCGAGAAACAATACAACAGATTTTGGATTCATTAACCACATCTCATTATGGTAAAAGAACTTAATTTTTTTTTTCCTTCCACATATTTTTTAATTAATTCATCAAATTTTGTAATTGTTAATTATATAGATCATCTAGTAGTAAATGAAACAATTCGTAATTATTTACTATCAATAAATTACGTAGAAGAATTACAGAAATTCATGGAAGAAGACTATTACAAGTATAAATATAATATTCAATTAGAAAACAAAATTTAACTTATTTTATTTTCTCTTTTTTTAGATTATCACTTAAACTAGAGCCTGTTGAGACGAAACAATTATCTAAATCCAATAAAAGTTTGTATGATAATAAAATTAATAAAAGCATATTTTATGTATCACAGAATGACGTGAACGAATTAGCAAAACCATCTAAAACAAATCTGAATAGTTCATTTCAATTCAATCCTCCTAATCATCAATTAGCGATTAGCGCATCTAATAATAAATTTAAAAACAATAATAATTCGTTTGAACAGCAATTGCCAATAAATAGGCATGCACGTGATTTCGTGCCTTCGCATCGTAAATCTCTTAGTCTTGGTACGAATGTGATTCTACCTAATCGTGGCAGTCAATCATCATCTGAACAATCATCTAAAAAACTTGAGACACTAAATTATGAGAATAAATATTTAATTGACGACACACTACTTGAAAATAATGATCTAACCAGTTTATATAAAGAAGAACTTAAATTTAATAAGGCATCATCTATTAATTCATTAAAATCACAACAGAATTCAAATGATTGTCAAGATGATAGCAGTTGTGAGCAACAAATATCATCGATTTCAATAGGAACGAATCATGACCAAACATCATCATTTATTCCTAGCTCGCTGAACTCGGATTCTAATCGGATTACTTCAAACGATCAAGCAAACAACTTTATCAATCAAACTAAAATTGAAGTGGACAGTGATTCGGAATCGAATTGTCTTATACCGAAAAATTTGGTAAATATTAAATATCAAGGCTATTTGAAACGCAAAACAATGCTTAAGGAAGGTAAAAAACCTACGCTTGCAATATGGGTTCGCTATTGGGTGGTTTTGAATTCAACAAGTCTTATTTTTTATTCGTCTAAAAGTTTACGGGGTTGCTCGCGAAATCATTTTAAATCAACGCCAACCAAATGTTTATCACTCAGGTCTAGTCTGATCAAAGTCAATTTAGATGAAGAGACATGTACTATGGACACATTCATACTAACTGACAATAATGATAAAACAAATATTTATAAATTTAGAACAAATACTCAACTTGAAGCAATTACCTGGTTTCGTGAAATAAATCAAACGCTACAACACATTCGGTCTACAAATTCATTTTAGGCATTCGTCTATTAAATCTTTTGTAAATGCATCATCATCGGCCATTTTTAAATTTTGTAAATATTTTTATAGTGAAAATTTATGAGAAAAAAAAATAATTCATGATTTTTTCTAAGATTTTGTTGTTTCTTTTTTTTTAATTGTAAATATACTGATTTGTTGAAATTTTTTTTTTTGTAAATATATTTATCTAGCTCATTTTTCCATTTTAAGATATATTGCTAATTAGCAAACTGTCTATTTTGTGTACAAACACGATTATTGATAAATAATATACGAGGTTTTTTTTTCGAAATATCTTTTATGAATTCATTTATTTGTAGTTTATTAGTGTGAAGGTAAAACGACAATCAATGCAAGCTAACTGACCTCTCACTGAATCCCTCTATTCACAACTAAATGCATGTCCTTTGCATTTGGTTGCAATTTTAAAGTCGTATGATTCTTTCTTTTCACTTGAACATTTACGTCTTGAATCTCGAATATTACGGACACAATCTATTAAAAAAAATAAATATTTAAATTGAATATAGCATCAAATTGTTTATGTGCAAAAAGACTTACATAGATATTTTTCTGAAATTTGTTCAATGTGCCAATTTATACAACATTTGTGGCTTAAAGAAAAAATTTTCTGTTTATTTTTTTTAGAAATTACTTAATTATTATACGGAAATATTACTTCCTTATAATTATTAAAAAAAAAATAAGAAAAAGATAATAAAATTTAGTTGTTTCTCACCTTGATGGAAGTATAGGCAACCTTCTATATGTCACATAGAGACCATTATCTGTGTTACATTTGATTCTGTCTTCAGGTTCGCTTCCAATATCTTTGCATATGTGCAGTTCATCCTGATAATAAACGAAAAAAAAAATAATGACCAATCAAAAATAAATTTTGAGAAAAATGACAAGTATAATCAATGAAAAAAAAAGCCATATTTTGTTATGTAAATGGTTATCATTCAAAAACTTACCTTGTAACAATATCCATATTCACATCGATCAGTTATAACTAGATTGAAAAATGAAAACACAATGGCAAAAATTACCAATAATTTCATCATGATTGCGATTGAATTGGAAAATTTTATATTTCGAAACTGAACTCCAAAAAATAAATAATTTGAAATTTTCTTTCAGAGAACTTCTCACTTAAATCATGAAGATTCTATATAAACGAACGAAATGAATTTAATTTTTTACAGAATAAAAAAATTGTAAATTATTTAGAAATGATTTAGAATGATAGGAAAAAAGTACTTAAAGTAATTCACATGCTAATAATATTCTTCCTTTCAAAAATGTACTTGTATAAATCAAAAATTAAAGTCAATTTTTCCTTTTACAATCAATTTCATATCTCATCTTTACTCAAATACTTGGTTATATCTTCCTATTTATAATTTTTAAATCTTAAAAATAAGAAATTACTTGCTTTTTGGATCGAGCGATTGCTAATGTACAATTGAAAAAAAACTAAAAATTTAAAATTTAATTGTTTTATTTATTTGTAAAATAGATCGTTGAGGTTCTATACTCACCTTTTTTGAAATTATTTTATAAAATTTGGGTAAAATTTTTTTTCTATATTTAGTAGGAATAAATAGGTAGAGAAATAAAAATGAAAAAAAATTACATTTGTCGTGAACAAAGGACGGGGAAAACTTAATCGCTAAAAAAATACGTACGCATTTAGGATATTATAATTTTCACTTAAGAAATTTTATTGAAAAGCTCACAAAATTTCAAAATAATTATTTATAATGTAATCAGAAGAAATTTAGAAACCTTATAAAGATTAAAAGAACCCAATTCAAATAACGTTGAGTAAAGAAAAAAAAATAAATAAAATCTACACATATATATTTGATAGGGAACTTTTACCCATTAAATATCGATTCATTAAATTATTAGATATTATTCAGAAAATATTAGTCTAGATTCAACTGCAAAAAAATTTTCAATCTTATGCTATCATTTTTTTATTTACTTTTGATTCAATTGATTTGTTTATTTTGGCGCGAAAATGATTTATTATAATTTTCACTTTTTTAAATTCTTTATAATTTCATATCAAAAATTTGCGCATTAATACAAAAAGTGAAAATTACACCTGGAAAAATTAAAGAATAATTATAAAAAATTTGTTTTGTATAATTTAAACCTGTTTAGAACGCGACTAAGAAAACCTAATTTTTATTTAAAAAATCATATAATTCCTTTATATTTCTTTTCAATTTAATTTATTTTTTAAATTTTAATAGTAATTATCGAATTTTGCTAAAATTTTTTTTTTTTTTAATTACATAATTCGATAAAAATATTAAAATGAACAAATATTATCAGAAAATTAATTGAATTTCATATTCGATTGAAAATTATTATGTGATCATTCAAACATTATTTTTCTGATTAATAGCTTGAACTTTATTTTGGCGTAACTCATTTCAGTAATCAGTTATTTTTGAAAGTTTTTTTTTTACTGCAGCTATATATGAAATAACATGTATCATACACAAAAATTGAATTATACATACAACCATGTTTTAAGGTAAGCGCTTGTGCGCATATGTCGAAGAGTGCCTTATCGAATGATAAATTAACTACTTTATTATAATATAAATCAGCATTTAACTGATTTAAAATTCAAAATTTAGATTTATGTTCAAAAAAATGAATAAATCTTAGTTTGTTTATTACAAATAATATGTATAAATTTCTTTTTTAAAAAATTTAAGTATATTTTTTTTTATTTAAAAAAATTAATAAAAACTGTATTCAAAACAAGGCCAATAAGATATATATTCTAATGAAAATTCTAGCTCGGTATCGCTTCTCGGCCTTTTGGCTTAGATTATAGTGTAGTATCATGTTCTTATCAGCTTAATTTCTGATATGTCGAATTTTTTCGGCTTGAAATTAACACTATTTTTGCAACTTGGTAGTTACTACTAGGGCTTGCCCTAGGACTGCCGCGGGTTGGCCTGGCATTGCAGTACCGCCAGGAGCGGCCCAATAATCTTTTAAAAACAAAGAACTTCACCAAAACTGTTGCTCTGGTTCCAGACACATGGTACCTTGACTATTGTCTATTTCATAACATGCTTATACACGTTCAACATGATCTGCACACATAGATCTTGAAAAAAGATTATAAGTTTCTTGCTCCTCTTTTTTCATCATACAAAAAGTAATCACTGGCTGAATGAGTTTGGCATTTTTCGTAAATTTTCGAAAGTAAAATTTATTTAAATTTCTAGTTTTTTTCAAACCGAATAAATTTACATCTACATTACGATCATAAATAAAATATTTACTCTGATTTAATAATTTAATTAATAATTTAATAATAAGTTTAATCATAACAAAGCAATTTGAAATTTATTTGGTCGAAAGTTTAATAACAAAAAACTAATATTTAAACACAGGAAAAGAACAATAACTATTCAAAAATTTTGATATTTAATTTCTCAATTTATATATTTCCGATTATTTAAAAATTATTTGCCAAAATTAATTGCCCTTTTGTATCAAGTGAAACTAATATGAACTGCAAATTAAAACACACTCATCATCGAAATTGATCAGAGATTTATAAATTCACTAGGCATTGAAATTGCAAATTGAATATTGGGGATCACGTTTTTTTTTCACAAATACTAACATTATGGAAATTTTATCTATGTGTCAATGGAAAATTAATATCTGTATGATTATCATTTCTTTTTTCGATTGAATGTATCTAGAATGAAAACAGCATTCCACTCTGCTTTTAATGTTTTTTTTATAATATTCTTAATGTCCTTGATTATCAACTAAGGAAAATCTAATCTTCTTATTTCGTTTCACAGACTCTAAATTCATTTCAGAATAGCTGATTCCTATAAATCGTATGATGATAAAAAAATAACAGCAATAGATTTTGTTTTTTTGCCTGATTATAAAAGAAAATTCAATATACTTTAAACGAGAAAATATAACTCATTTTAAAATCAGTATTTATGGCACATGATCTGTATTTTAAACGACTCACTACAAATAGGCTAAAAAGAAAAAAACAAGCATAAAAAATCAATTCAAAATTAAAAACCAGGTAAAATCATTGATTTTATTACTCTTCTATTATTGAAACTAAATTTCATATTAGAATAGGAATTTACCTGATTAAAAAGCAATCAATAAAATAATAATAATAAATTTACTCATGCATAAATCTTTTCTTTAAATGTACTGATTTATTTTTTTTTTAAGCTTTATACAGGTTAAACAAAAGTGAGCTATACAAAATTTACTTATGCGAATGTAATTTGTGTAAAAATTCAGAGAAAAAAATATATTCGAGTAAAGTTCTCGATATCAACCTATTGACAAGCAAATTTATTACATGAATTTTTAGACTTCACTTTAACTGAACGAAGAGAAAAAAAAAATTTTAGTTAAGAAATTAAATGAAAAAATAAATTAAGTGAAAGATTCACCGCTTACCTGTGTAATCATCCACAGATTTTGAGGTACAAAGTTGGGATGTACTTCTAATGTTTCTTACACAATACAAATTTTTGTTTTGAATATCCGCCATTCTCCACATACAACACTTATGCTTAGAACCGCTTAGTATTCCCTCTCTGTATGTGATGAATAATCCACCTAAAAATTAGAGATGGAAATTCGATGAAAACAGATTCGAAAACATCAATAAAACTCAATAAAAGAACTTACCCTTTCTATTACATTGTTCTCTTTCTTTTTCACCTGTTTTATCGCAGCCCGCTAATTCTTCTTTGTAACAGAAGTTGTATGAACATCTATCATCAGCTTCAACAACCGTATAAATCAGGAAAACCAAAAAAAACACGGCTAAAAGTAATTTCATTTTGAATTTTTAAACAATAATTCAAACAAAACAAAGAAAATATTAAAAAAAAAACCAATTATAATAACTATAATTATAAATAAATAAGAAATTCAACTTTTAGAAAAAGAAACTAGAACTTAGTGAAGGCAGACTAAGAATTAAAATGCTAAACTTGCCAACTTTTAATTTTATACTTGATTGATTTTCTTTCGCATTCAAGACGTAAAATATTCCAAAGTATCTTAATGATCCTTTGTTTAATAAAAATATTTTGTTCTTGCTATTGGAGATACATTTGCGAGTATGTATAAACACTATTTATAGAATTTAATAGAAACTAGTTAAATTCATTGATTTCCAATTGCCGAATGACTTTTGGAAATACCTTATCTTAATAAAGAAATTCAAGAAATAAACATGTAAAGCTATTAAAAATTTCGTATAATTTTTTTTTTGCTTTCTTCATATTAAAATATTAATAAAAATTAATAGACATCGAATAAATATTTATCAATAAATAATATTTTTTTTGTATTGTTAATAATTGATTGATAGCTAAAATTCATTCCTTAAAGATGCGTATGTAATCATATTTATACACCTCTCAATATATATATTTGAATTACAAAAGATATTTAAATAAATGTGAAACTTATTATCTTTACACTTGTTCGAGTAGATAAAAAAAAAGGTTAACCAAGTACATATCTTTTTGAGCATTATCAAGAAAATTATTCTATGCTTTTAAGAAAATTTTTAACGTTGGTTATTCGACTTTGTTGTTTCATCTGAACTAGTTCAATATGCTAATTAAATGGTAAATAGGTTTTTTGAGAAAAAAATTTATTTTTTCGCAAGTGGTTTACAATTGATTTACTTTACAAAGAAAACTTTATTTACAATTAAAAAAATGCAAAAGAAATATGCAGACTAACCTATTGCTTGCAGACATTTGAATCATATTTGCAAAAAAATTCTTTGATAACAATTTAAATTAAAATAATAGTTTCATAAAAATCAATCTATTGCCATTATTAATTTCGTGTAATATAAAACACTATTCTTAT
>BLXL01002465.1:0-17535 GCA_023170135.1 Acarapis woodi
AATTCAAAAAAATCTGTTGGAATCAGTCATTATTAAATATTTAGCTTTGAATAGATTTTATTTTCTGCGTATGATCTTGTTACTCTTTCTATGCTAGACCAATAAAGCGTATTTGAAATTTTTTTTTGATAAATAGACTGACTTATAAAAGAAAGTTCATTGAAAAAATCAAATAAGAAACAGCCATTATTCAAAATCTGTGACTTTTTGAGATAATATGTTTAAAATATATTTTCACCAATCAAAGATTAGCAAACAGGATCTCATTAAATCTAATGACGTTTTTTCAAATTTTAAATATTTTCCCTTGAAAATTTACAAATATGTTTATTAAAATCTTATTATTGAATTATAAAAATCTGTTTTGAATAAATACTAACTTATAGTATTGAAATAAATTAACAAATAAACAATAAATTTTTAATTCACGATTATTTATTTTATTCAACTCGTTGCTTTTATAATTTATAATTTTTTTTCTGCAATATTTCTAATTTAGTTACATTTAATTTTTATTATCTTTAAAGATTATAAATTCATATTTTAAAAAAATTTCCGCAATTTATTGGTTAATTTTTAATTTACAAAATCTTTGCACATTTAGTCCTTCCATAATTATCCCCTAAACATTAAATAATGATTTTAAATTGAGTCACAAAATTATATTTTTCCAATTTAGTTAGTTAAGACATTAGTTTTTTGACAGAAAATGAATTGAAATTTCATCACAAAATAAAATGTCCGAGCTTTTGAAATAAACCGAAATTTTAATCATTATATTTTCACTGTCAAAACGTAATTTTCAGCAGTCAATTTTTAGGTGGTGTTAGTGAAACCATAGTTCGTTTTATTAAATTAAATTAATAATTAATTAAATAAGATCGTTTCTTGGGTGTTTTCATATTTGAAGTTTGTAAAATATCTAAACGAAATTGCAATTAAAGTAAGGCCGTTTGATACAAAAATTTTGGTTTAAATAATAAAATTTCATCTTTATCGTTCCACGGAATTTATTTTTTTTGATGTTATATTAATCTTGAATATATATAATATTTTGTTGTTCCGAAAAATACTTATTTAAAGTTAGCCTCACATAAATTAATCTTTATACAGATAAAATTAATAAAATTTTGTGGATTTTTAAAGGACATGTGTTGATAAATTTTAATTTTTTAGATTCCTGCAAGTGAAAATTTATTTTTCTTGTAAGTAAGTAAGTCTCGTAAGAAATTCATGAAATTTTTATTTCTTGAGAATAAAAAAATCAAAAAGAATTTCTTCCTTTTTTCTTTGATGACTTACTTGAATTGTTTATAAATCGAATAACAAAATTATAATCTTTACAAATTTAAACGATTAATAATTGATATATACTCCTAATGATAAAAGTTGAAGTTATTGAATGCAAGTTATAAAATAAAGTTGAGTAATAATTTTTTTTCTTTCGCTTGTTCTGTCAAATTATTTTTAACTATTTCTTTTCTTAGATTTACTTACTTTTTTTTTGATTTACTAAAAGGCTTGTAGGCTTTCAACATTAATCCTTTATTGTAAAAAATTGAAACTATTTTTGTTATATTCTCATTATTTTTTGTTATTGTTATTGGAATTAAGAATTTAGCCTTTTCGATAAATAAAATTTTTTTTTCAAAAATAATTTGTCGGACAATTTCTTTTTTGGCAAACGATCAAATTTATATTGTATAGAAATTAAAATTAATATTCATATTTCGACATCTTGTCTTTATTAATTTTCTAAATGTATTAAAAGTTTTCTATTTCAATTTTGATCGAAATAAAATTTATCAACATTGAATTAAAAAATTTCTCAATATTGCATTTTTCGCTCTAAATTGCATTATTTAAATTTTCTTTTAAAGAAAGATAAATAATTACAAATTTAAAATTGATTACGTTTTTCGTCTACAATTTGAGAACGACAAATTTTATAATCAAGTTCTCTTTTATGTAGTTAATTTAATTCACATTGAAATTTCCAAAAATGTTGTAATACAAGTGTCTACTAATAAAATTTAATTACAATAAAAAATTGCATAAAAAACCTCAATTGTTTATGTTACTTAATTGCGATTTTCAAACAAAACTAAACAAAAGTTTTTTAAGAAATCATAATATATAATTGTTTTAAATCATATTGTCAGTCATAAAAATAAAGTCAACCATGTTGCCAAAAAAGATAGATTTTCGAATTCTAATGCTAAATCAGCGTTAAACATATTCTCAATAAGAAGGCTTTGAATTAGTATTTTTATGATCTCAGTAAGTTTTAAAAAGAACTCACATTGTCAAAGTTATTAATTTCCATTCACCAAAGTTCTCAACAAACAAATCATTGTTTTTTAATTCCATTTTATTCGATTCCTGAATTTTTAATCTGATTGTTTTTTCAGCAAAATTGATTTTTGTTAATAGGAGTCTATTTCACCATTTCAGAGCCATTATTTTTTATAACTCCATTGATAAATTTTTTTGCTCATTATTTCATGTAAGATGATCTGTAGATATGAAAACAGTAAAAAAAGAAAATAAAAAAAATTTTTTTTCGTAAAACCATATAATTTCAATTATTAAATTCTTATTCAAAAAGATACAAAGTATTTATATTTCACATAATTTAGATATTAGAGTTCTGTTTATGAATGAGTTTGGTATTTAAAATCAAATTTTTTTAATTCATAAAACTATTGGTTGTCGAAACTTAATCGAAATTCGTTAATTATTGATAGATGATGTAACGCAATTATTATTTCATTTATTCAAAATTTTGAATTTATATTATCAAAATATTCAGATTATTATATTTGAACTACTCATGATTGATGACTTATTTACTGGACAATTAAATATTAAATTTCCTCCAAATATATTAAGCCTTACTATCAATTAAAATATCAAATTCAAATTTTAAAAATATCTGTTTTTTCATTACTTCTAATTCAACAATACTTATAATCAATAGTTCGAATAAAAAAGAAAATTCAAAATTAATCTCTATCCTTTGTCATTCATTCATGAAATTTTATCTGACAGGAAATATAATTAATAATTAAAGCAGTTTTGAATGTATTGAATCAATCTAATTCAAACAAAAAATATCGTTTATTTGTTAACTAGATTTTTTACCATAATTTTTAAATAAAATTTTATTAGATAAATTTAAGTTTTTTTTTTTAAATTGCTGGAATTGAATAAATTTCTTGGTTGAATAAAATGTATTTTATGTTACGGTGTAATTTTTTAATTAAGTTTCAATCACACATCATAAGATTATATTGAAATAATAAATAATGATAAATTTGTAGCTTCGTGAAATGAAAAAAGTAAATAAAATAGCAAGTAAAATTTAAAATCGAAAAATGTATGCAATTTAGTTAGAACCCATAAAATGAGGTGATATTGAGAGCGAATCCTAATTACTTTTTCATTTAAAATGTCGTTTATAAAATTTAAAAAAAAAATTATAATTTAATTAGCCTATGTATCTTTAAATATTTTATAAGTCTTATGTATATAAGAAACTTTTAACACTTTAATAAAATTTTTTGTTAAATTTTTGAGAAATTAATAACAAAAAAAAGCAAATTTGATTGTGTGAGTTTTGATTTTGTGTGTTAAAGTAGAATAGTACTTAAATGAAGAAGTTACATTTATACGCACCTCCTTTATGCTGATTATTTATTTGTGACTTTCAAAAAAACAATCATTTCTCATTCTCATACCAGTTGAGCACATATATGTGGATAAAAAATATTGTCGAATGCATCCAATACATCCCCAAAATTTTAATCAAAAACATAAATTTTTTTTTCCTTAATTATTTTAATTAATGAGAATGTCGGATCCTATAAGAAATGATTCCCAAAAATATTATAGCACATCAAATTATTTCGAAAATGTAGTGAATTTATATCCAGATTAATGAAAATTTATGTTGAAATTTCGACAAAGTCAAAATAAAAGTCATGTTATTGTAAACATTAGAAAGACCACTGTCGTTTAATCTCGTACGGCAACAATCGAGTAAGTCGGGTTTTTTTTTAATTATAAATAAATTTTATCCCCTTATCTACTATATAATATTTAGACAAAAGAATTGAATTTGAAAATATTTGGTAAATCTGGTAAAGATGGATAAAAAGAATGTCTAGAAACAATAAAATGTTAAATCTTTTTTTTTGAAAGCAATTCTTGTCTCTTTCTTAGTAAACTTAATTTGACTTTTATTTTCTAATTATAAATAACCTCAGATCTCTAGAAGAGTGTGAAATTTTTTTATTTTTTTTTAATTTTGTGAAAAATTTTCTTTTGTTCTATATCAAAATGGTAAGTTCACCTATTTTTTAAAATTTTTTTATCATTTTTCCAATAAAATTTAATTTTCAGATAAATTAATGTTCTCATTCCTTTATTTGAAAAACGGAAGTTACAAAAAGACATTTCTAATAATACTCAAATGCAAACGAATAATTCAATTTTTAAAAATAAAAAATTATTAGTAATGTAAATCATTTGAAATTACTAATTTATCCTTGTTTAGGTTGAATCAAAAAAAAAGAAAAGTACTAAAGAAGAAAGTGGTGGATCAAAAAAGAAGCCAGCCGCAAGGTCAGGTTCAAATGTGTTCTCTGCATTCTCTCAACATCAAGTTCAAGAATTTAAAGAAGTATGCATAATTTGTAAATAATTTTTTTTTTTTGCTTGCATATATTTATTACATTTTGTACAAATTTAATGCAATCTAATATATCATATGTTAGCGATTAATTTATGTAATTCCTTTTTTATAAATTTAGGCTTTTCAATTTATCGATCAAGATAAAGATGGCTTTATTTCAAAAAACGATATTAGTAAAACATTTGATGCTCTAGGTAGGATGTGTACAAGTGCCGAATTAGATGATATGGTATGTAATTCGAACGATGAAATTCAAAAGCCAGAAATGATTTTTGGATTATTTTAATAGGTTTCTGAGGCTCCAGGCCCAATAAATTTTACGTGCTTTCTTAGCATTTTCGGCGATCGCATTCAAGGCACTGACGATGAGGCAACTGTGGTCACCGCATTTTCTCAATTCGATGAAGGTGAAGGCAAATGCACTGAATCGAAATTGAAGACTGCAATCACCACTTTTGGTGAAAAGTTTAGCGCAGATGAAGTAAATAGAAAAGTTTTAATATCCATTAGAATGATTACCTAATCGTTTAATATGAATATAAATTAAATTTATTTTCTTAACAGTGGAAGACAGTTTTTGCAGAGGCTCCATTGGACCCATCTGGAAAAATTGAACTGAAAAAATGGGCACGTATCATTTGTGGCGGTGATGCGGGTAAGACTAATTTTTTGATCCGTAGATTTAAAATGACATTAATTTTTATTTTATTGATTTCTGAAATGAAAATAAAAATTCTACAAACATCAGAGGAACCAGATACTGCTTAGATGATACCAACATAATTTTATTTATAGTCATATATGCGGAATATTTTTAAAATAATCTTCAACAATCACCTTTTTGATCAAATTAAACTAATATCAACGCAACCATATTGAATAATATTAAATTAAGTTGAATTTTCACCACTTATTGAATTTGTAAGAAAAATTTGACAAATATTTATAAATTTTCATAAATTTTTTATTAAAAAATTATTTGGGCAATTATATTACAAGCATAAAATAATTAAATGCTTGGATAAACAAATAAAAGAATGCAAAATTGTATAAATTTTAAATATTTTCTATATTAAAATAATTAAAATTTTTATTTTAGTTAGAAAATATGGGCATAAGAAAATTGTTTTTTTGAAATTTAATAGTGAATTGATGCCGGAAAAATAAAAGAACTGATCTTTATTACTAATTTTGGGCTTTACTTATTTAAAAAGCAATATTTTCTTTGATCGCGATTTATTATCAATTGACCGAATGACATATAAATTAAAAAGAATAAGGCACTCCTATAATTAATTGATATAATTCAAATTTATTTATAAATTATTAAACAAACTCTAATGATTAAGTTTCAGAAATTAAATGCGAAGTTGCATGATTGAAAAAATTTTCTTGATTTGATTATATTTTCCACTGTTATTATCTAAGAGAATTAGCATTAATTTATGTGATAAAATATAATAAATAAATTGTTCTTTTATAATTAAAAAATCAATGGTACTTGAAGCTTTAAGGAAATCTTCAGATAATTATAAAATTAAAAGGATAGCCATAAATCATTTTAAAATATTCAATAAATTTTTGATTGAATTAATTTTACACTTTATTACAATTTAGACGACTTAAGAAGAATATATAGTTGTAAATTTTTGCAATCTTTTAATCAAATACGTATTGAATTAATATATCTATAATTTAGCGGAATTTTGAGCGGTTGATCCTACTAATTTCAATAAAATTTTGACCAAAATAAATATTCTTTAATTGTTTGTATGAATTCAACTAATCTTTTAAATTTTATTTGAAGTGAATTTGATGATAACTCATTTTTTTTATCAACATTCATTTACATGCTTAAAAACACATCTATATTTTACTCATTTATATATTGATTAGGAATTATATTAGCTCTTTTAAATCGTTTATGTTGGCTTTGATTTTTTTTAATCAAGCCTAATTGTTAAATTCCATCAATTTTTTTTTTTTTTTGCATTTGTATTTTGATGATTGCCTTTTAAATATGAAATTATTTAGTTATTGATGGTTCAATTTTTGATAAAATTAAGTTGAGCAATGATCAGTTGATTTTAAAAATTTAAAAAGCGCAGTTTTCGATTTTTTTCAAATTACTTTTTAATTATGATAGTATAAGAGGATTGATATCTAGAAATTTTTGATAAGTGGTCATTAAAGACTGTTTATTTTTTATAGAAAAATATTTAACTTTAATATTACTAGAAAAAAATAATCTCTAAGAGGTTATTCTTCAGCTTTATGAAGATCTAGCACACAAAACAAGGCCATCGTTCTCATATCACTCGTCTATGAGTGTGTTGTGATGTGGAGACATTCCCCCGTCAGATTCACCGATCAGTTCATTTTGTAAACATTGTGTATATGTCGCTAAATAATGCTTATCGTTCAACTATTTATCAACAGATACAATAGTCTCGTTTATTCATCTAGGATGCTTCACTTATATAACGAACAACATTAGGTCTAGAATCAAAATCAGTGTCAGCTACTTAACACTTTTTATTTGTCGCGATGCCTGTAGGATCTAAGTAGGTTTTTAATTATTCGCATCTAATAAATGTGCATTATATGTCTTGTGCATCAATTTGAAGCTAATTTTGATTTTTCTTTTTAATTCTTATCATCCTCATCTTCTCATCTGTTGGCGCTTTGATTTTACACGGTTTTTTCATTTATTTCATCATTCACAAATCTCAATACTTTGATTTATCATTCAATTTTAAAAATCATTTTCTATCAATCAATATATTAATTTAATTAAGATATGGAAGATGGTTTCATCCAAACATAACTGGTGTTGAAGCCGAGCGTATGCTATTGGATAGAGGTTTAAATGGAAGTTTTTTGGCTCGTCCTAGCAACTCAAAACAGGGTGATTTTACTTTATCCGTTAGGTAATTGTTATAAACTGAAATTGTGATCAAATTAATATGAATTGACGATAAGGACTAAAATTTTGCATCTTAAGATGAACCACGATAAATATGAAGAAATTTCCACGAAATTAATTTTTGTTTCATTATTCATCGAACCGTTATTTATTTGGTTATTTTGATCGTTTACAAAAATCTCAAAAAAAATTATAAACAAAAGATTAAAAAAAAAGCTTCATTTCTAATTTTTTTATTCTTCTATTCTTTTCAGGCGAAACGATCAAATCACTCATATCAAAATTCAAAATACAGATGACTTCTATGATTTATATGGTGGTGAGAAATTCGCAACTCTTGGTGAGCTTGTCCAGCATTACACTGATAATCTAGGTCAATTGAGGGAGAAGTCAGGCGAATTAATACAACTACTCTATCCACTTAGCTCATCAGATCCTACGTCTGAACGTTGGTTTCATTTTGGTTTAACTGGTAGAGAAACTGAAGAACTTTTATTGAAAAATGCAAAGAACGGTGCATTTCTTGTCAGAGAATCACAGTCTGTTCCTGGTGCTTATGTTATTAGTGCGCGTACTGATGATAAAGTAACTCATGTAAAAATTCGTCACCAACCAGAAGGCAAATATGATGTGGGAGGCGGTGAACGATTTGATTGCTTAAGTGATTTAATTGATTACTATAAAAAAAATCCAATGGTTGAAACATCCGGTACAGTTGTGCATTTGAAGACACCATTTAATGCTACTCGTATAACAGCCGCTACTATCGATTCAAGAGTGAAAGTGCTCTCTAAAGAAAATATGGCAAACAATCAAAAGAGCGGATTTTGGGAAGAATTTGAATATTTACAGCAACAAGATACGATCAAACAGTATTATACTCGCAAAGAAGGCCAACGTCAAGAAAATAGATCAAAAAATCGTTATAAAAACATTTTGCCTTTTGATTATACGCGTGTTGTACTTGAAAATCATACGAATAGCGATGGAACAAAAAATGATTACATAAATGCGAATTACATCAAACCAGATGACGAGGGTGATACAAAAATTGAGACAAATAAAAAATATATTGCTACCCAAGGTCCACTTACCAATACGGTTAACGATTTTTGGTGGATGATTTGGCAAGAAAATTGTCGTGTGGTTGTAATGACAACAAGAGAGGTTGAACGAGGCAAAACAAAATGTCTCCGCTATTGGCCCACTGATTTAGAACAAATCAAAGATTATGGTAAAATACGGGTTAGCTTAATTAATGAACAAACATCCATAGAATTCACTTTAAGAGAGATGGTGATTGAGTGCACAGATGATTTGAATAATGAAAAGCGTAAAATATATCAATATCATTTTCTTCAATGGCCTGATCAAAGAGTACCTTCGGACCCAGGTTGTGTACTCAATTTTTTGGAAGAAGTAAACAAATGTCAAGAATCATTGAATGAAAAAACTGGTCCAATTTTAGTGCATTGTTCAGCTGGAATAGGTCGTACAGGTTCGTTTATTCTTCAAAAATTTAAATTTCTCTATTGATTCCATATTCTTTTACTTATTTTTAAGGTACATTCATCGTGATCGACATGATTATCGATTTAATAAAACATGAGGGTCTCAATTGTGAAATTGATATACAGCGAACTATAAAGTTGGTGCGTAAACAGCGATCTGGAATGGTGCAAACAGAAGCTCAATATAAATTCGTTTATTTAGCAGTCCAACATTACGTATCAACTGTACAAAGCAGAATATTGGCCGAAAAGGTATCATCACCTAAAATAATTGTGAAAAATTTTGAAACTGCCTATTTATAGTCTTCTACTTGTTTCTGCATGGTTGTTATAGTTTTATTATTTAATTTTTATTTTTTTTTTTTTTATCATCATTAGAATATTTGAATGAGAGTGTATAGAATTTAGTTCTAATTTTACATATTTTAATGAATTGGGATAAGTTTATGATAATCAGCAATCAACTAACTCTTCTTCTCACCTTTTTACATCATTTATATAATAAATCATTACCATTCAATCGCAATCGTTTTGCCGACCGTAATCTTTTTTTTTGTTCTTTATTCTCTCAATAATATAGAAGTCAGCCGGAAGGGAATACACAAATATACGCTACACTTCATATACAGATTCAATTCCATCAACAGCAAATAGTCGATATGATAGTTTAAAAGGACATTTTTCGAGTAGCAAAAATTCAAGCACTATTTCAATAAATAATTCTGTCAATTGTTTGATGCCTTCGCTCTCCGCATCGACTAATAGCAATAATCAATTATTAGACATTGAATCAAAATTAAATCAACCATCGACAACCATTAACTTAATCAACACTAGCTACTCGTCGAAAAATTTACCAGCAAACAATGTTCTCAATATGACTAATTCATCAATGCCTGAAGAGATCAATAAGCCAATTTTGCCACTTAAGCAACAAGCAAATGGTTCTGGAATAAATGAAAACACCTTAAATCGATGTAGCAATCCTTTTAATACATCACCATTCAATAATTCTTACATTAAACAGAATTACGAAAATTTTCGAATTAATAATCTGAGCCATCCACCATCTTTACAACCAAGAAAGTAATTTTGTTGGCACAGATCTTTCATTTGCAGTTGATCTAAAAATGTGCATTTCAAAGTACCTAAAAAGCCAAAAATGAATTCATTATAATATGATTATGTGTTTTTTGCGAATTCTTTTTTTCTTCTTCTCTGATTTCCTTTTGTAATTTATCTGCATGTGTACATAAATCCTACCAGTCTACTTTCGGTTTCTTTATTCTTTATTTTTTTTGAAAATATTAATTTAAATTTTTATTTTCTTTTAAAAAAAATTAAATCAAAATATATTTAAATGCGTTAAATTCGCCTCAAAGATATTTTTTTTTTATGAATTGTACATTGTATTTGTTTATCTGCATGGTCCATCTATTAAATTCAGTTGAATATTTCATTATTGAATTCTTTATTTACAATATTTTTTTTCCCAAATACTATGAGTTAGTAGCTCAAATTTTATAATTTTATTTCTAAAACGGTTACTTTAATTTGTTTTTGTTTTTCATATAATTTATGAGTTAGATATATTTCTCTTGTTTAGTGATTTTTTCTCGAAAAGCACTATTTATTTTGTTTCAATTAGTCTACTTCTTTTAATTTTTTAGAATAGTAGTAGTATATTAAATTTTATTAAATTTTTATGATAATTTATTTTAATCAATTATTTTATCATCTCTAAAAACCAATCACTTTAATATCAGATTAAAAAGTTCATGAATATGTAAAATAATTTGAATCGGATCATCATAAATTTTTGCAGTCGCTCTTAGGGTCGAATAGATTTTTTTTTACTTATATAAATTATAAATAAAAAAGATATCTCAAAATTGTGATTCTATAGAACTTAATTCGCATAAATCATTTGTAAATGGGTCTAATCATTAATGAATGTTATTTCGCTAAATGTTGTTTAATTATTTGAATGTAAGTTGTTATAATTTTATGATTCTTTCTATTCAAAATAATCAATCACAATATTATATACTGAATGTTTTGGATTTTTGTAATTAAAGTTTATTCATTTTGAATTTTCCGACTAATATATGTATCATTATTTATTATAAATAATTGAAAGGAATAAATTTAATAGACTATTGTTTTGATTCTCATCAATTTAAGATTTTTTTTAAGAAACATTGATCTTGATCTTAGGTTATCGAGCGTTTTTAAGCAGAAAGGAAATAAATTTTAGAAATTTTAGTCAGTCAAAAATCAATTGTCTACTTCTCTTACATTATATCATGAAGTGTTTGTCGTCGAATATGGCGATTCGTGTTGTTGAAAATGTGAGAATTATTAAATGCACAATTATTTGTAGTAATTTAAATTAAAATTACCAATTTTCGAAATTCGGAGTTGAATTTATTCACTTATCATTTTGAATAGTAGTAAATAAAAAATATTTCAACGCATTTATTTTTCTAGATTAATTATATTAAACTATATTTTTATCATTAATTAATTAATAGATAATATGTAGTCGTCTCTGTATGATTAAAACATCCCTATTATTGATTTTCAAAGTAAAATTAATGAATCATACAATCATCGCATTGTATTAAATATATTAATCAAGATAATCGATTATTAATGCAAAAAAATGTCTCGCTCATTACATACAATTTTGCAAAAGTTTAAATTCATGGGTAAGCTATAGTCACAATCCGTTTATTTAACATGAGCTTAAGATGGGATCTTTGACTGATCATCGAAAATTGTTGCTCGAAATTTTCATAATGTGTAAACTCTTTGCCATAAAAAAAATTATTTTTGTTGCGCCTAAGGTAAATTTTTTCTCAATTGTGATAAGACTTTTATATGATACATTGACATTTAAGTTTAGTATAGATGTGTGTATTAAATGAATCATTTTGAGAGGGCATATTGGAAATTTTGAATCTATAATTTGACTTGACATAATATTATATAATAAAAATTCATAAAAAAAACAGATTAAACCTTACAAATTAGTCTGAAATAAATTTTTAAATTAACTTATGCAAAACTGTTTATGTATTATTTTTTAATTTTTATTTTATATATTATTTTGTCTCACAAGTAACTACCATCTGGTTTTTCGAGTCAAACTTTAAAACTTCCATTATTTATCTATTTAATATATCAGTAAGAAATTTTTTTCTTTCTTATGAAATTGACGATAAATAATTGATGCTCAACACGATTTTTCAATGTGAAATTCTAATAAAATAATTCTATTTAACTTCATGTACAAGTGAATCTGTTGGATAAAACAAATTTTATAAATCTATAGATTGCGTCAAACTTTTTTTACAGATATTTTAGGCAACGATCTTTTTTAACGAAATTTTCGTGTAATGTTAAAAACATATAATTTGATAATTAAAAGTGTATACTTATTTTCAAATGATCTCGACAAAAAAATTCAAATAATATAAATAAATGTTATGTAGTGCTGATTATAAGGCTAAATAATCAAGATCATATTGTTGGCTGTTATCAATCATAGAAATTTCACAGCATTTTAATTTTTTGCATGTCAACATTTTTTTTTGCATGAATTGAGAATCTTCAAAATTTGAAAATTTTTATTTTTTAATGATAATGAAAAAGAAAGATCAATAATTTTACTTGATACTATAAAAATCATTTCAAACGGAAAAATTAATTAGATAAATTTAAAATGAGAATTATTTTTTCTTATTTGTTAGTTTTTTCTAATTTGGCTTCATTATTGTGTTTAGATTATTGAATTAAAGTATCACATATTTTGATAGAATATCAAATAGTATACGAATTAACGAAACATAATTTAAATTTGAATAAAAGATAGAGCACTAAAAACAACATTACACCATTTTTCTCTGCTTAGAAATGGATAATCGAAAATTAGTCCTTATTCATTTAATAACTAGTTCTATATAATTTCTACACTGTTTATAATTTTTCTGTTTTTGCAGATATTTAGTTTATGCATTTTCTTCTTTTCATATTTTCGTATCATTATTTTCTTGAATATGCAGAATAAATATATTCTTGATCAATTTTATCTATCGTCAATAATCTAAAAATAATAAAAAATACCTAAAAATTTTTTTTTTTTAATTTTATTAATAGTTTTTGATCATTAAATAGAACTAAATATGTCGAAAAAATTTACAAAACTTATTCTTTTTTTAATAAATCAAGTGTATATATCAATCGTACATATTATACCTCGTTAAAATATTTTAAATTTTTTTTCAATTTTTATGCCTTTGATTATCAATAATAAATAAACTTAAACTTTCAATTTATCTTTTTAGGTTCCGGTTAAATAATTGATATTTTTTTATGAAATTCAATTTTAAATTACTATAAAGTTATTACATTTTTCAGTTTTTTATTTGATCAATGTTATTTTATTGATTGACAAAAATCTAGTGAAATTAGACGAAATCTGGCAAACTTCAGATTTAAAAGATTTGTAAAGGTAACTGAGCTCAAAATGTCAAATTAATATTGGGTATGTTCTTGATAAATAAATTTTAATAGTAATAAAGCGATTAAAAATATGATATTCAATTTACGATATTGATGAGAACAGACTCACTATTATAGTAAGGGCTTACTCACAAAATATGTTTTCTACAAGCGCTTGTCTAATAATTTTTATGAGTAGGTTTGTCTCGCACATAATAAAACTAAGAGGTAAAGACATATTTAATTAATAAGATACCTGCTTGATCAACATTTGGCTAGACAAGGTGTTTTAAATGCGTTTGGGTAATATGTCTTTATATGTTCGATAAGCCAGATGAATTGTAAAGTGAAACTGAGGTTAGGCAATCTTAATCATTTGAAATGCTTTTCATTGTTTTTTTTATTCATTTTAAGAAAATTCAGATGTGTTTCAATTATTTTGTTTATTTCATAAATTCAAGTCAATGCGATCTGTACTCATTTTTTAGATTTTGTTAAAACAAAAAGTTATATTTTCAAAATTTTCTTTTTTTTTTTAAATTATTTTAACCTCGAAATATTTAAATCTTATTTGAATTGAATAAATTTTGAAACGAAAAATTTTAATTAGATTGAATTTCAATTTTATTAATTTTTACTTTAAAATTTAAAATATTTTTTTTTTTTAATTCTTATTCAAAAAAGACCTATATTTTTATTTTAGATTGTCAATTAAAAGTTACTATTTATCTTATATTTCATATTCATATTGACAAATTCAAAATGTCTCCATTCTTCATTATTTGTTTTGCTTGCTTACTTATTCTTTCGGCTTCTAAATCACTCGAACCAAGAAGTGATCGAATAAAAAATTTACCTTCAATTTTAGCAGATTCAATTAATGACAGACGCCAAGAGAATGCAATCAGCTTTTTAAACTCGAATGAGAAGAATGATCGATCCGGTTCATCTGATGATATCCTTGTAATTATTGATTAATTTCTTAAAATATTTGAATTTCTTTTGTATTTCATTGTCTTTTAATTTGTTTTGTATTTACAGAGATGTGATGATAAAATATTGATTTTTTTTTCGTGATCTTTCACTTGTCTTATGAAAAAAAATCAAAATGCCAAAATTTTCATGTTATTCATTTTTCGAAATGCAAACCCACTAATTTTGAAGGTAATTTTATTTTTCTCTTTTTCCGAGGTAGAATATCATACGAGGATCGCTAGCTAAATTACCTGGCGAATCAATCGGCAAATTGATTAGTAAAAGAAATACATATATGAATTTGTCTACAATCGAAGAGCTCTTAGATTTAGACACGGATAGTATTGATTTCAAGAAAAAGGAACCCGGATGTTACATTGAAATTAAGATTGTAAGTATTTTTCAGTCTTTAATTTCATTTTGTTTTACATTAATGAATAAGTTTATACAAAGAATCATTTAATTAGTGTGGTTGAAATTCAACTTAACAATTAATAAACATTTTCAACATCATAGGTCAAGCGAATACCTGGTCGTTGTGCAATGATAGCTGGTCAGCCAGTTTGTTAAACAGATAATTACTACAAGAGGAATAATGAATGTTCTTTGAATCTCTAGTTTCATAAATATCATACAATTTTGAAATCATCTAACATACGAAACTCCATCTATCTGTCATTTTGTAGTATAGCCATTGATTCATAGGTAATCATTTGATCATATGTGATATTTGTTAGGGTGATATCTTATTTAGTATTGCTTATCACAAATATCACCTATCTGGGTGCATCTTACTACTTTCAATGCTGTGATTGTTTCAAAACATTGTTACAAATGCCAATTGAAATTTAATTTAATATTCAAGACTATTTAAAAAGCGATTTTTTTAACCAGTTGAATACTGATCAAACTAGATTGTTTAACTCATACACCTAATTTAATCTTAATTTAATTTTTCTGTTTATTTTATTTATCTCAATTTTCATTTTAATTTAAATCTAATTATTTGCTTACACTCTATCTGCTATTATTAATGAATCCCTTTACATATTTGATTCATAAGTATTTTTCTTATTTAATCACAAGTTTATTTATATAGTATTATTTATTTCAATAATTTGTTTGGATAGCAATCATCAGATCATCACACAGAGACCATTTTTTAGGTCTTTTTTTTAAATCATTTGTAGATTACATATTACCTCTAACTTAGATTGTCTTGATATAGGTTTTTTTTTATAGTCTCCAAAATATTATGTATTGTATCAATTGAAATTTATTTTTTTTACACTTGTAAAATAATATTTTTTGTGGTGATTCATCATATATCAAAATCTACTACATCAGATATTCTTTTGTTAATATCTAGTTTAATACTTAATTTAAAAAAATTCATTCATCAACTTTTTATTTGTGCAATTTCAAATTTAGATGATTTCATTGGTTAATATTCATCGAAATAATAAATAAATTAATGTTTTTTCAGATAAACTTATTTTTTTTTTCGTTATCTAAGTTTTTACTTCACAAATATTTCTAATTAGATTTAATTGTAAATATTAAAAAAAATAAAAAAAAAATCGATAAAAAAGATTTTTATACATACAATTTTAAATTAGATTATTTTATTAAATACACAACATCAAATTAAATTAGGGAGAAATTCAAACAAATTTTTAATTAAAAGTTTAGTAGATTTAAAAAAATTTCAAAGTCGAAGTATAAAGATTTAGCATCATGTGAGATTAATGTGATTTTGTTTGAAATGACTAAGATTTTAAAAAATCTTTGAACTAGGGATCAACAAAACTGACCATTATATATCGAACGCCTTTAGTTATTTTCAATCCTTCATGATAATGAGTTAATCTACCTGGATGTATTAGTGACCAGCCAATCTTTAAATTTGTCAATGAACAATTATATCTCAAAAAATGACATCCACCGCCCTAAAATCAGATCACATAAATAATAAATTAGGTACAAATTTTCATAATATAAAAATAATAGTCACTATAGATTAATGTAATGGAAATACTTACTTCGTAGTCGATGCCAACTCTATTCAGAGCTATGTTGATTGTATAAGTTGATGAATCATGATGTGGTCTTAATGAAGGTTGTTCATTCGGATGATATCGAACCACAAAATTCATAATCGCTTTAGGAGGCTAAAATTTAAAAATTTTTCAATTATCGATAATGTGACGATGCATAAATTTTATATATTTTATAATACACTTACATCATGATAATAGCCAATGAAAATCTTTTCTTGAATAGGAGTAATGTATTGTCGTAAAAAGTAAAGCCAGTGCTGTTCATAGCCTATTTGCTTCATGTGTATATCACGAGTAGGCACATTTTCATAGCCACCTACCAATCGAGAATCTTCATTTTTGCCGTCTGACCATTGACCATAATTATTCATTTCTTCTACTAAATGATTGCAAAATGTCTCACTAACTAATGGAAACCAGTAAACATCAGGACAAGGCTGTTTTATAATATTGAATTCTTTTTCATTTAATGCTTGAGTATAATTCACATGTAAATATCTACGTTCCCAATCCAATTTGTTTGTATGGATTTCGTAAAGATCGTTGTGCAAATGATCTGTCGAATAGGATTCACTATTCACGAGATGACCAAAATTAATCTGATTACTCACGTACATAAAAATGCCATTCTCACGCATAAATTTCGAGAATGCCATATCTGTATCCTGTTCATGATCGTTTGATTGAAATAGATGGTGTTCAGTATTTGCCATTAGATCAATTTCATTGTTGAATGTTCTTTCCATTAGTTCTTTCAAAAAACTTGCTTTCATAAGATAAACTTGCGAAATGTATGGCACATTCCAAACGCCTCTATTTGTTGAAGAGAGATAGAAAGTTCATAAAAAACGACATTAGTTT
>BLXL01002468.1:0-18194 GCA_023170135.1 Acarapis woodi
TTGATCTTAAATATATTTTGAACTTATTTTGCTAAACTAAATAAATTTTTTTTTTTTTAATTTTTTTAATCTTTTTTTTTATATAAATAAAATATATCAAATAACAAGCAAGGTATTTTGATTTCACATCAATAAAAAATAATTTTCAGATATGACTGGTATGACTGTAAAGAAAATAAATTTGAATTGATTTAATTATATCAATCATGTAATGTTAACTTCTTTCGATAAATTATATAATTTTCTACAAATATAATTTTTGTTTTTTCTTTTGTTTGCAAATCTAATTTTGAATGCAGATTTAGTTTAAAATTTAGCAATCTAATAATAAATCTAAAGAATTTATTTTTACAAAAGCCATATTACTTTGAATTTTATGAAAAAAAAAAAAATTTTTCTAGATAATTTTTCTAAATAAAAGAGTAAAATTTTTAATCAGTTTCATTTGAGTTAACGGTGAAGAAATCAATCTGAAAAGTGTAAAAATTTAAATTCAATTATTTTATATAAAATAATTATAAAGTTCTTCATTTTCAATTACTTATCTAATGTCAAATATAATATATTGAATGTATGTTGCAATTAAAATTCCGTAAAATAAATCGAATATTACATTAACGGCCAATAAAAATTTTTTCAGAAAAGCACAATTTTACAGACCTGTTTTTGTAATAAAGCAAATAAATTGACCCAGCTATAAAGTTTTGTGAAAATATACTAGATCGAGTTTGTTTAGATCTATTTTGTAATTTGCAAATTCGAAAACAGTCAAAACATCTTTTTGTATATATTGAACATCGTTCGAAAATAATATTTGTTTGAAAGTATAGTTTGAGATTGTAGGCTATAAATTCTATATTTCCGAAAAATTTCGCTTGACTTATATCGAAAAATCAATAAATTTTACTTAAATTCAAATCTATTTTTTTTAATGTGGCTTGATATAATAGAATTATTAAGGATTTTTTACTTTTTTTTATCATTAAATCGATTTATATTCCCCATAGTTTTGCAATTACAAATCAGCTAATCAAATTCATTCTATAACAATGCTTTTTTTAAAAAAAATTTTACTTTAACTGTGTATGAAAGTTTTTCGTATTCATTAAAATTCCAAATTAGATAATTTTAATGAACAATTTTACTTTCACTAACTTTTTTTCTAAAAAATAAATTGAAAAGAAGCACACAAATTTTTTGTATTCCAAAAAGATTTTCATTTATTCATGTGTCAAATCTAATCAAATCAACAATATAAATTAGTAATTCAAGCTTTTCAAAAATTGAATATGATCTGATAATACATAAATCGTAGCATCTATAATTTATTAATAATAAATGAAAACAACCATTTTTTTAGTCAGATAATCAAACATTGAACTTATTATGGAAATTTGAAAATAACTCAAAAAAATGATACCTAAGTTAAAACATTTTTCAACTTATTTCTTTAAATAATAAAAATTGTGAACATACCTTACAATCAAATAGAATTCAAAATTATTCAAATGAAGGAAATCATATAAATTTTCAAAATTTACTTTATTCATTTTTATTTTGTCGAGCAAAAAAAAAAATGATCCCTATTTTGAAAAATGTATAATTACGTTTTTAAAGAATTCTTTAATGTGAATTTAACAAAGAATAATTAAAGCTTGTACTGATTTAATGAAATAATATTTTTTTAAGATAATATCAAATAATGTTTTAAAAATTTAATCTGATAATCAAATAAAGTCTTTATTAAAAAAATCGATTAAAATTTTTTTATCGTTAGAATACAAAAATTGTTTAACTAAAATTATTAAAAAAAATGGTTATCATTCAATAAATTATCAAATTTTCTTCGAAAAAATTTTAAGCTTTATGTAAATAAGTTAACCTTATTGAAAACATCTCACTCAAATTAATCCAATTTCTATGGTTGTTATATATTACATAGATTTATTATGTTGAATTTTTTTTAATCAATTATATGAAAATAGTTTTTATTTATGTGATGAAAGACTTATTAATAATTATACATTTAGAAGTAATGGAAACCTTTTTTAAGTGAATGATTGTTTAAGAAAAATTTAATTAAATTCCATAAATTATAAAAAATTTATTCCATATATAAAGTAAAAAATTGAAAAGGTTGATATAATAAAATTATATAATATAATAACAATACATGAAATTCAAAATATTGCAATGAAAACTAAGTGGAAATTGAGTTAAATTAACACTTATTTGTATCATTTACAAAAAATAAAATAAATGAGAAAAAATATTAAAAAATAAGCGAAAAATGATAAACCTGTTCCCTTGAAATTAGTTATTCTGTATACAAGAAATAATTGAAATTAAAGAATACTTGAATGAAAATGAAACTAAAAATTTTGAGAATATTTAAATGTATTTTTTACATATTTTTTAAAAATTAATTAATTGCTATATTACTTAGTAATTAAGCATAGACATTAAATCATAAATATTTTTTTGACATTAACCGAGTGAGACCATCAAAAAACTAGAATAAAAACCATGCATGAATACAAAGATATATGGAATAAAATCATACATCTCTAGTCAATTTCAAATCAATCAATATTTTTACTTTAATCAATTTATGTTGATATAAAGTTTTTACATTGAAAGTTTAACATAATTAAATAGATGAATCAACAAGTGAAATATTACCACGATTAATTTTTCCTTTTTTTTTAATACAAACCTACGTTTTCGCAAATAAAAAATATTTTGAGTAGAAAAAAATTTTCGAAATTTCATCAAAAATATCGATTGGGAAATTATTCCACTTTTCAGCCATGATGTATTCATTCTTGACCCATTAATTTTTAGCGAATTTTCAACATATATTGTCTTCTCAATCTTCAACATAATTTTTAGTATATATTTGAAGCCTACTTGTTCAGTAAAGAATTTTTCAAATAATTTTAAGCACTTTTGCAACCAATATATAAGACAAGATTAAATGATGACGGCGGGAAAATTTTATTTAAATAATTGATTATAAATCAATAATTATTAATTAATAATCATGGTGATTATTTTTTATTTAGTGCGTGTATGTAATTTAAGAAAAATACTTGAAACACTTTTTTCATTTTTTTTAAATTTTTTTTTTTCTTCTTACCTCAGCAGATACAAAAAATTTCGTAAAATTTCATGTTTATTACATCATTTTTTCATAATGTTATTTCTAGGTGATCACATTATTTAATCAAAAATATTAATTTGTGTAAAAAAAAATCGTGATAAATAATTTCAAGTAAAATTTTGTCAAATATAAAGAAATTAAAACTGCTAGAAAATTAGCTTCTCCAGTCATAGAATATAATTTTAAAAAAAACTTCTTTTTTATAAAAGCAAACTTAATATTTTTATCTTTTTAATGTAAATTAATTTTATACAAATGGTGAAATTTAGAGTTTCATTTAAATATATTATTTATATTTATTTATATTTAAATATAAAGTATAAAAAAATTTTCTTTTACTTCAGATACAACTCTAAATATGAGGTTATTGACATAAACCCTTCAAATAAGCTTCGAATGTGTATTGTTGAAACGTGAATAATATTAGCAAAAATTTTAGCTAGTGACAATGTCTTATAAAAAGAAATCAAAATTCTGTCAACGCTTGAGTCACATGGTTCCAAGATAGCATTACCTAAATATTACTACTTCCACCGTTTAAAAAAAAATTACTTTAAATTTTAATCTTGTATAAGTTTGTTAGAATTCTTATTTTCAAAAAAAAATTTTTTACAATTTTTATAATTTATGTTTTTCAAAATTAATATCATGCAATTTTGAACCTAAAATTTGAATTAGATTTTTTTTGTATCCTTGACAATTTAGAAACGAGATATAATAAATTTTTATTGCGATGCAATTTATTTTTTTTCAAACAATTTATATTTATCTAAATAATAGTGTGCAAAGATCTAAAATGATAAACAAATACATAAATAAAATTGATATTTTAAATTGATTATTATTCATCGTGAATAAGGCCGAGTCATTTCGACATTGATTTTTTAGATTAATCTGTTGAACTTTAAATGTATACATACAATATCAATTTTTTCCTATTTTTTATTCTGTATATGTACAATGAATTTCATAAAATTTCTTTTTCACATTTCTAAATATGATTTTTTGAAGAATTTAAACAAATTTACAATTTTTACAAATCATTACAATCAATCTGCAATTCAAAATTAAACACATGTCTCTTTTAAATTTTCATCACTACCTATCAATGGTGATTTTTTAATTGATTGTGCTTTATTCAATACTTTTTCATCAGTTTTCAATATGAAATTTGTTGGTATGTACAATTTTTTAGTGATGAATTTTTGTAGTTTCTGAATGATAATCATATATTCATTGAAAAATTTTTTGTCAAATACTGGACTAGATTGGTGCCTTGCATGCAAATATAGATCCACAAATTGATTTAGAATTTCGGGATCACATTTGTTTAGTATTTGGTTATCATTAGTAAGACTCATCAAGTGATCTCTTAAATCATGATTTACTTTTCTTTTTGCCTTATCTCCACCAACATTCACTATTAATTCTTCTAATTTCTTAAGCTCATCAATCGCCTTCATACGATAATAATGTTGAGTAGGAACTAAAAATGATAGTAATAATAAAAATTATTTTATTGGTTTGTTATTTTCAAAAGTCGATTTTTTTTCTAGATTGATTAATATAATGAAATCAAAATTTACTTTCATTTATATTTTGTATAATTGAAATTTAAAATCATGAATTACCTTCATTTGTTGATCGAAATTCGTTAAACTGATTTTCACCACTTATTAACAATGGTTCAGTCTTTATTTCTTTTGTCAAGGCAAGTCTGCGTTCTATTTCTTTTTTGAGAAATTTAGGAGCATTGGCACCAATTGGATAATGAGGACCTCGTCTATTTTTCAATGTAAATCTTATTATTTGGCGTTTAACGAAAAGAAAGAAAATCATTATAGTCTGATCAAAAAAAAAAAAAAAAATAATTAGTAAATTTAATTCAAATTTATTTTCAAAATCGATTTTCACGAAATAATTATTTATAATTTCGCTTAAAGATTAAGTTGATTTACCATCATTCCTAAAAACATAACTATAATGATTTCTCTGCCATTTAATTCATTTTTTTTTGGTTTTTGCATTTCTAATTCAATCCTCTGATTCGATCAAATAGTCCCGTTGATTTTATAAATTTTTGTAATTATTGAACGAATGCCTGTTTTATTTTTTGATAGAAAAATTGTTCACATTTTTGAAACTATCTTGCATTTATTGAAAATCTTATAGATTACTAATTAGTTTTCCTGACTAAGTACTAAAAGAAACAGGTTTTTTAGAATTATCATGAAAAAAAATTACATAAAAATAGGGTTTAATACTTGAATCATGAAATCAAGATTCTGCCATCATGAATGCAAGAAATTAAGAAACACGAAGTTATTATAAAATCGAAACAAAATTTTAAAAAAATGACCAAATGAAAAAAAAATAGTATATTATTTTATAAATTGAATTAGAATTTTCAAAACAAGTAAAATTTATATAGTACAGCTTATAATTTGAAATGAAACTTAAATTTGAGATATGATCAAACAAAAATTGCAATTTTATAAGTTAGCCGAATTTCCGGCTTTCATTTTGAAGTGAAAAATGAGTAGAAATAGTGCATTCATTTGTAAACTACAGAATCACATGTTTATATTCAACCTGAATTCTTTTTTTCAAATCACTAATTGTTTAACAAATTTCATTTCAAATATATCAGACTGTTTAACAACAAAAAGAAACTTAATTGGAATCAACAAATTTTTCATTGCATGATCATTAAAAATGGCAATTCCTATTCCTAAATCGAGTGGTTTTCCTTCAATGCTCAAAGAAGGTGCATCTTATTATACAGGGGTAGAAGAGGCCGTTATTCGTAGTATTGAAGCATGTAATGAATTTACTAGGACATTAAAAACATCATTTGGTCCAAATGGGCTTAACAAGATTATTATCAATTTTATTGAAAAATTGTTTGTTACTAACGATGCGGCTACAATTATACGTGAACTCGATGTTGATCATCCAGCTGCTAGATTGTTAGTTATGGCATCAGAAATGCAAGAAAAAGAGGTAATTTATTTTTAATAAAAAAGTTCTGTTAATAATTAATAAATCTCTTCATTCAGGTTGGTGATGGTACTAATTTTGTGATTCTATTAGCCGGTGCATTACTTGAGATGGCGGAAGAATTAATTCGTGCCGGCATCAAACCAACTGAAATAATCGAAGGTTATGAATTAGCAAGAGATGCGATCATTGATAAGTATTTAGATAAAATTGTTGTCGGTCACATAAAAGATTTGAATAATTTTGAAGAAGTATTTCCGGTCATCAGAAGCGTAGTAATGAGTAAACAATATGGTCAAGAGGATTTACTTGCTAGAGTGATTACAAATGCTTGCATTTCAGTTCATAAAGTCAAAGATGTTTTCAATGTTGACAATATTCGTGTGTGTAAAATTATTGGCTCAGGAATTTCAAAAATAGATCTTATTCAAGGTATGGTTTTTAAACGACAAATCGAGGGAACGGTAACAAAAGCTACAGACGCTAAAATAGCAGTTTTCACGTGTCCAGGTAATTTTTCTTTCAATTGCTCTTCTAGGTCACCATATAAAATTATAATTCATTTCTATCGTTTTAGTTGATATTGCAGCCACTGAAACCAAAGGTACAGTTTTAATAAATTCTGCAAATGAATTGAAAAGTTTTAGTCAAGGTGAAGAACATTTATTAGAGTCTCAAATTAAAGAAATTGCTGATGCCGGTGTAAAAGTAATAGTTTCTGGTGGAAAATTTGGCGATCTAGCAATTCATTATTGTAATAAATATAATCTAATGATGATTCGCCTTAATTCAAAATTCGATATTAGACGTGTGTGTAAAACTGTTCAAGCGAGACCTCTTCCCAAACTAACTAAACCACAACCAAAAGAAATTGGTTTATGTGATAATGTATTCATTGATGAAATTGGTGATACACCTGTTGTAATTTTCAAACAGAATTCAAACGAATCTAAAATTGCAACAATTGTTGTTCGAGGTTCGACCGATAATATTATGGATGATATTGAACGTGCTATTGATGATGGAGTAAATACTTATAAGTCTTTATTGAACAACAACAAACTTGTTGCTGGTGCAGGCGCTGCTGAAATAACTCTCGCTCAACATCTAACTTCGGAGGCTGAAACTTTACCTGGTTTAGAACAATATTCAGTAGCGAAATTTGCTGATGCCTTAAGAAGCATTCCAGCCACACTTGCCGAAAATGCCGGTTTGAAGCCGAATGATATGGTCACTATACTTATTGGTCTCCATCAACAGGGCAAAACAAATTCAGGCGTCAATATCGAGGAAGATACACCATCTGCTATTGATGCAGTTGAAAAAAAGATTTTTGATTTATATTTATCTAAATTGTGGGGTATAAAATATGCAACAAATGCAGCATGTACAGTACTACAAGTTGGTTTGATAATTTGGGCTAAACCTGCTGGTTTAAAACCTAAGGAAAACAAGAATTGGGATGAAGATTAAATAGCTAAAATTATAGTGTGCATACATTCTATCAAAATAAATATAAATTTGTTTTTTCATAAAATAATATATGAATGAAAAATTGATGTTCTAAAAATTTTTTAATTTTATTATATTTAAATTAAAAAAAAAATGAATTTTTGAGTTCATTTCAACCAAATTTCAAGAATGGATCATTCATTATATCTTTAAATGCTGCTCTTTTATTTGGATCATAGATGATCATTCGTCGTATAAATCTATGTAACATTTCACATTCCTGATTATTCAAATTAAAATAATTATCGAATGGTTTGTATTTTTTCGCCTCACTTTTATCCATTTTTTGAAGATTCTTAAAATAATGTGGTTTATGTTGTTTAAACATGGAAGGTAATTCACCTATTGTGAATGACATGATTGTAAAATGTTCAAAATTGCTAATTGCTGATGGGAATAGAAGTTTCTGTGTATACATTTCAAACAAAGTTATTCCTAAACTAAAAACGTCAAATCAGCAAAGAATTGTACGAAATANNAACAAAGTTATTCCTAAACTAAAAACGTCGATTGGGTAAGACCAACCTTCACTTAATTTCATTAAAACTTCAGGTGCTCGATAATATCTTGTAGTCACAATTCCAAAATTTTTTTGCTTTTCCGATTTATTCATAACCGAACTTCCAAAATCAATAATCTTAATCTTTGCGCAATCTAGTTGTTTTTTATCATTAATTTGTTCGGTGAATAGTATATTTTCTTATAAAAAAAAATTGAATTTTTATCTTTCACTAATTTATACGAAAAAAAAAAAATTTCTTACCTGGTTTAATATCCGTATGAATTATTTTTTGACTATGTAAAAAATTCATTGTTGCGCATACCTGATTACTTATATCTCGTATTTCTTTTATTGTATAAGTACCTTTTCTTATAAGGACCATATAATCGTAAATGCTAGGTCCAAGACTTTCATAAACAATAAAAAATTGATTTTTGCAACAGAACATATCTATTATTTTTACAAAATTATATTTGTCTTTTGGATCTAATTCTTTAAGGTACATATTGATTGATTTTTCTGTTTTAACAAGTGCTATTTGATTACGTCGTGTGAATATTTTCAAAGCTACGTCTTTATTTGCAACTACATCTCTACACATGTATACATAACCGAACGCACCTTTGCCCATTAATTTTATTATATTGTATTGTTTGGCAATCAAATCATCTTGGCGTATATCATGATCTGATAAATGATTTATTTTCGGAAATATTTCATTGAACGGAACTATTTTATTTTTACGAATACAAAATTCATTTTTTTCTAATATTCTGCATTCAAAATCAAGAGTTTTAATTTCAAAATCATCGACATCATTAATTGATAAAACACTCCCACCGCTTGAGCTTGATGATTTAGAGGATACGGTAATTCCGCATTCTTTTTTATCTGTTGCGTAAATTTCAAATTGACTATTTGCCATTTTGATTTTTTTTTTTTGTGACTTAATTAGAATCTTGGTCATTTTTCTTTTTATTTTGTCAGATTTTTCTTTTATCTTAATTTTAATTTGCTTACTCATTGTTTAATTTATACGGTTTAGACCAATCCTCAAATAACACGTCCTTAATATACTTTATTTTCCTAATTTCGACTAGTTTTAAATAATTGGGAGCTTTACAAAAAAGTAAATAAAAATTCAAGGTAAATATAAAGCCACTGTTTATTTACAATTGACTAAATGCTGTCAATATACGATTTTGTTCAACAGATTATGACTTCCGAAATATAAAAATTTTCATCTCAATTATTCAAACAATATGTTTAAAATAATCGCAAAATTTTGAAATATAATTAAATCAAAGAAATAAAATTTCAATTAAGAATAACATTACTTACCGGTACTAAAAATTTAAAAAAAGAAAAAGTTTGAGTTTTAAAAATTTGGTTCACATTTATTTTCGATTCATTATTAATTGAAAATGGAAGAAGAGAAAGAGAAAAGGCAAAGAAAGATATTAGAAATAACAAGGCAAGTAGAAGAAGCTGCGAAAGAATCGTACAAAGATTTAGAGGATCAAGGCATTCAATTAAAAAAAACACGAAAAAAAATTGTTGCAACGGGTACTTTAATAAAAGATATTAATCAAGATTTAGATGAAATTGATTATAATAGGAGAGATTTTTTTAAAAATTTTCTAAGCACATTTTGTACATGTTTCATATGTAGGTTAATTCAAGTTAGAAAAACGAATGCACCCATTGAAAAAATTAAGAGCGTGCGATCGTTAGAAAAAAAATTAGAAGTTGATGAGCATTTGACTTCTGAACGCATCGAAAATGAATGGAACATGAAATATGATCCAGAAGATAGATGGATTCAACAGGTCGAGGCAGGTAATTAAGTGTTAAAGTTTGTTTTTCAATTTAAAAATTTTGTGAGTATTAGTTTCGAGAACGAATTCTTCAAATGAAATTTCTAATAATTCACTAGATCAAATCACTTTGTGATGTATAATAGTTTGAAAGATTGAAAAAAAATAAAATAATTAGTTTATTTCGTACAATTCTTTGCTGATTTGACTACTTTTTTTTGTGCAAAAGGCTTGGATTGTTTGCTAACGTTAGCCGAGCAAATAAGAAAAAGTTTTGACGAACAAAACGAGTTGGCTGAACAAATCTACTTGAATGTTAAAATGAATCAAACTCAAATGAAAGAATCTACACAACATATGCGAAAAATATATAAATAAATAATTATAAATTTACCTCTTAAAATTTTCAATTGATATATCTTCAGGACAAATTTGTAAGTGTAAAAAAAAATTTTTTTTCTTTAAATTGCAATTAGGTTACACACAAATTACAAATATATGCTTTATGTTTTCTCTATTCTGAAGAACCCCGATTCTAAAATTAGTAAACTACACTTAAAATTTTGATTTAGTTAATTTGCAATTTAAAATGTCGAAAAATAACTCAGTTAAAAAAAAAAAAAAAAAACGATTTTCAGGTAACTAAAATTAAATTATCAAAATATTTTCCACCAAAATAACTATTTGACTGTCAAAAGAATTCGAAGTGATATTCAAAACAAAAATGATTTTTTTGAAGCATAATCGACGTTCATTGATACATTTTTCAAACAATTGATCTAAAATTAACTTGATTAGCTTTATATTCATCTTTAAATCATGCATAATTTTATCAGTTATAAATTGTGTGACATTCTACCATAAACTTTTTTTGAGTTTGTATTTACAGATCATCTTACTCGTTTAATTGCCAATTCAAGTAAATTTTTAAAACTGTTAAACTTGAATTCAAAATTCAATTTTAATTGCTTCTTTTCCCCGTTAAGTGAAAATTTAACATTTTAAGTCGTGGTCAGATTTTCTTTTTTAGTTTGTTTTTATAAGCGCAAAATTTTTTTTTAGCATAAGTATTCTCGCTATTGTTGAAAATTTTATATTCAAACTAATTACTAGTTCAAAGGTTTCTTTTTGGAACAAATCATAAACTCAAATTAATATTTGATAGCGTGTATTTAAAAATTCAAACAATTTAAATATAATAAATCTCAAAGACTTAAAGTTCCTTAAATTATTAATTAAGAGTATTTCGAATTAAAAGTCTCAAAAAAAATCTTTTATGATGCTAATGTATTGATATTTCAAGGTCTAAAAAATTAATTCACAATCATCTGGTGAAATACTTTACAAAAATAATTACTTATTTTTTATCTAAAAATCTTTTCTCAAATTTTTTTATGCACAAATCAGTTATTAGTTTTAATAAATGTCTTATATTTAAATTTAAAAATGGGATTTTTCGTTTTAATAACTGAAAGATTAGAATTTCAGTTTCCAGCATTTCATTCGGGTAATCCAAATATATTTTAATATTTTCAAAATTAATGAGAAATTCTCCAACAATATTAATTAATTTTTTAAACTATTGATTAGTGTCTGTCAATTAAATCAAAATCATAATAATTAAAAAATTTTTGTAAGTATTTGCATTAGTCAAATTATTTTCTAATTTAGAGTTGATAAGTTTAAATTTTTTATCATCTCATTCTTATTTAGATTTATTATTACACATTTTTAATAAATTAAATATTTGAAAATTACAAATTTCTTAAATTTCTTTCCACGAAAAAACAAAGCCCATAAAAATTTTAATTCAAATCTGATGTGAAATCTTACCTTTAATGCTATTTTTTTTAGATTTATTAGGCAAATACAAATCCTAAAATTATTTTGTAAAAAATATTGCTTTAGAAAATTTTAAGTGAAAAATAAAAAAGTTTTGGGATTGAAGAATTATTTATTAAAAAATTTTCTATATAAAAAATACAAAAAGAAATTATTTACCAGTAATTGAAATAATCTAAAGACCAATCATAAATTTGAATTAGAAATAGAAATTTTATTAAATTTAAGAGAAAAACAAGAAAATATCTTAAATATTGATTGAAATAGAAATTTTCAGATTTTAAAATTTATTCGTAATTTTTTTTGAAAAAAAAAACCTATTTTGAAGCAAGACGAAAAAAAATGATTACTTTTGATTTGAAACAATTATTAAAAAAAAAATTCGTACTCGAAAAATTCCGTATTCTGATTTTTTTTCTATTTTCTCATTTCCATTACTTATCATACTTAAATTTTACAAAAATCCGTTTTGCAAATTTAATTGATTCTTTGGCACACTCATCTTGTGTGATTTTGTCTCATTGATTGGTGTTGAAAATTTCTAGTTTTTTAATTTATAAGTTAGGTATCTTTGTGGCTATTTTATTTCTTTGATCAAAATGGTGTTTTAACTAACAAAGAGACCATCACAAGGTAGAAAATGAGGTTGAAATCGTTGGAAGTGATTAAATAATTTGACGAAACAGAAAAGTAGAAATCGTATAGCAAGTAAATCAAACGAGTCGTAGTAATTGATTTTTTTTTATTTCTTATAGCATAAACATTGTATAGAGATGTAACAACGATAAGTTTACAATATGAATCAATTATTTTAAACATCTGTATAAGAAATTCTTTTAAAATCAAAAATATTTTTAAATCATAAAAGAACATTTATATAAATTTTTAAATTAGAAAAATAATTATTCGAATGAAATTAAATTCTAAAGTCAAATTTATTTCCAGACTTTTCATTATATAATCTAAAGATAATTGTGATCATATTCTTTGAAGCATGTTTAGATTAACACATTTACTAATTGAATAATTACCTATGTGAAAATCTATGTTCTAAAAGCGAATCTTTTCTAAAAAATCAACTAAATAACGATTTAGATTATTTTGAAAAGCAATTTCGATATATTTCGAGTTTCACTTTCAAGTCACAAAAAAAATTCGTTGTTCCCTTATTTAGTATTAGAATCAAAATTGTTCCTTGCCAATTATTTTCTCCAAATATTGGTCTCTAAATATACTTATATTCGAGTAAAATTTCAAAATTAATACTACCGAATATATTCTAGGTGTGTGACAAACTATCACTTTATAATAGTAGTAAAGAAAGTAAATACTTTCTAATCTAAAAAAGAGGCTGTCAAAATCTTTCTTAATACTTTTTTGTATTTTGACTTAATCTAGAAAAATTTAAAAAAAAAAAAGGAAACAAACCAAAAACTGTATCAAAAATAAATCTATTCACTTAGAAAAAATACACATTAGCAATGGGTATTTGTAGGTGAGTATTATGAAAAAAAAAAAAATGAAAAAATAATCTTATAGAAAAGTCAAATTCGAAAAAAAGAGAATAAAATTATCAATTTTTTGGTCTTATTAGTAATACGTAAATAAAATAATTAAATGTTTAAATCTTAAATGACTAGTCGTATTAATAATAAAATTTCTTTAAAATCTTTAATTAGTTTTAAAACAAGAAAAAAAAAAAGAAAATGAAAAAATGAAACAAAATGAAAAATAAAAAAAAATTGAATAAAAAAAATTATGGAAAAATGATTAAAATTATAAAAAATTAAAAATTTTTAATCGATTTAAATTTATTAATTTGGTAGAAAATGGGTCATTTTCAAATTTAAAAAAAAGTGAAATAAAAGGGTAGAAAGAACTGATTTCGGTAATAATGAATTGTGTTTTTTTTTTGTTTTTTGAATTTTTTAAAATGTCCTATTCTCAAAAACTGAATTGAAGATCTTAAAATTCTCAAAATGACGAATTTACTCTCAAAATGAGTGAAAAATAAAGACGATAAAATTTCCTATAAAAAATTTAATTAAAATTTTAAGGTAGATAATGAAATTTTTGTAAAATGAAAATGAAAATTAAGAATAAAGATAGAATCTAGTAGAGAAATGTGAAAAATTTTTTGGTAAATAATTTATGAAAAAGGTAATGAATAAATTCAATTTTGAAATTGATAAAAACATGACCATTAAATTAGTCAAATTAGAGAAGCAAAGGCTCGAATACAAACATCTAAGTTCAAAAACAATTGATTTGAATTCTTGAAATAAATCTTTGCTTTTAATTTCTTCAATATTCGTTAAAATGAGGAAAAATGTTATAATTACGAAGCAAAGTTGATGTTTGATAAATTGGGTTTATTGATGCGGTTGCAATGTGATATGCATAGTAAGAACTGATTTAAACATTAAGATAAATTTGCTGTTCAATGACTTTGTTTTAGAGCCAGACGACTTTGAAATCTTCGAAATTTAGAGAATATATGCTGACCTCATTTAAAACTTAATTGCTTCAGACCATCCGCAAGATAGGATAAATGATTAGTTATATATTTGCATTAACAACTTTTATATAATTATATATTAAATTATTTCCTCAAATTGAAAAAGAAAAAAAAAAATAGAATTTGAATGCATCAGAGTTGGGCGTGTTTAAAATGATATTTGTCTATGATGGCTAGGTTCAGTAATTCACAATATATACAACAAATGGGAAAAAGAAAGAATTGCTTTCAAACAAAAAATTAAGAATGAAGGGAAAGAGAGATGTATAGCTCACTAATTTCAATAAATGTTTAAAATAAAATGTCGAATTATGGTTGAGTTCGAAATGAAGTGCTGAAAATCGAGAGCTTTTTTTTTTTTTTTGACAAATTAAATCTGTTGATTAACCGTGCCACACAAACAGATAAACGCTCAGACTGATAGGTTTTAGAGAAGAAAAATTGAATGGATTCAAATTGATCACAGAGTATTTGAACAATAGACCTAGTTAATGTTGTTTGATATTCGAGAAGTATCGCTTTAATTAAGAGTAAATTGTTGTCGTACGAGAATGTATACACCCATCCTATTGACGAAAAGTTGTGTACGTGTTGAGGATAGAGAGAACAAAGAAGAGGGTATGAAAAATACTACATTGATTAAAATTAATTGAAGAAGAAAAAGTGAATTTGGGTCGAAGTTTTTTTTTTTTTTTTTTAACCATAGCGGCCTTATATAATTTAACAAATTTTGAAAAAGTAGACAATAATGATTGGTTCACTTTTGATTTACGAAATTAAGCATGCTTAGATGATCAACATTGACTTAACAGTTGGACAAAAGTTGAGAGATGCTGTTCGATTGTTCTTGCTAGAAATCATATAACAACTTGCAGATATTGTAAGTCGTTTACGATTCTGAATGCATTCAAGCATCTTTTCAAGGTTACTTTTACAAACGTTCGACTGTTTTCCATTAACCAAAGTAACCGATTTAGACAATTTCATTTTATCGTTCACCTTGTCTATATCCGTTTCTTCTCTATCAACAATCATGGCTTTTCCAACAAAATGAGTTTTATTATTATTCAATGATTCATCGTTTGATGAATTTGATGAGGTAGTAACCGATCCATTTTTAGTATTCTTGCTGTTAGACATCTTCTTTTTTTTCTTCTTCTTAATCTCAATATTCATCGTTGGCTTATCATTCTCAACTCGATCAATAGATGATTTAAGCACTGATTTAATTGATGAAGCAACGTTCTTTGACAACATTGCATCTGTATCTGACTTGATATTAGAATCATCATCTTTTTGTAAATCAATCCATTTAACAGTTTTAATCTCAGATTTACGACTGTTTGTTGTGGTAATCATTGTAGTATTGTTGACTGATTCGGTTTGTTCTTGATCTGATGAACATTTTTCAATTTTTTGCTTTGAATTTAAATCACTTAAAAAAGCATCTCCATCATCATCTGATGTAAACTGAATTTCGAATGTAAGACTAGAATCGCCTTTTACAAATGCATCAGGATACAAAGTTTCGTATGATCCGATACATTGTTCTTCTGCGATATGATTAACTAATGCAGACTGAAAGTCTGAACTTAAATTTTGTTGATTTAAAATTAGACGCTTGATTTGGTTAGCACCATTCGCAAATGCGGCCAAATCTTTGTACGAATTATTCTTACGCATAACTGATGGAGTTTCTAATGGAGTAATTGGACCACCTTGAGCCACCCAACGATGCTAATTACCGAATTAAAAAATTATGAATAAATAAAATATTCAAATAAAAAATCAATATAAAAAATTTTCACTAAATTTTACCTTAAGCACCATATCAGCCGTATAGCGTTGACTTGCATCTTTAACGAGCAGATGTTGAATCAAATCTTTAGCATCGTCTGAAATGTAAGACCATTCATTTTCTGGAAAATCATAAATTCCTTCTTGGATTGCATTGAAAAGTAAATCTTGACATTCTTGACAAAAATCACCGCGTTCCCACCCACAATCATTACCACATTCCATAAAGAAAGGAGGATTACCAGATAACAGAATGTACATTATAACTCCCAAGCTCCATAAATCTGTTCGCTTATCGTAAGCAGTTGCTTCACCCATGAAGTTACTAGCTATTTGTGGGCTGACATATAATGGTGAACCGACTGGGCTTAAAAGAGTAGGTGTTGAGATTGGAGTTGAATCATTATGTATGACTTCAGAACCAAGATCAAAATCGCATATTTTAACCGGACAAGGTGAATTTTCACTGCTACACAAAATGTTTTCTGGCCTATAATAGAAAAAAAATGATTAATTAAATATTTATATGAATATAAATATTTGAAATTAACAAATAAATTAGAAAAGAATATGTCTTGAAAAAAATTGAATAGAACAAATATTCTAAAAACGATTAATTCTTAAATAGATATTCAAACTTTTAATTATTATTCAAACTGTGAATTAAAATTAATAAAATATAAAAACAGGAAAACTCAAAATTAATTTAAGATTCAAAGACAAAACAGAAACATACTTAAGATCACGGTGACTTATTCCTCGATGATGCAGATACTTCAATGCTGATGCAAGATCTTTAATAATTAAACTCGCTTCATGTTCAGTAAATTGTACACGTTTTTGAATATGACTCAACAATGGTCCACCATTTACTCGTTCGAAAATCATAAAAAAACGGTCTTCTTCCTCGAAAAATTCAATCAATTGTATGATATTCTTATGACCTTGACAGTGATACAGTATTTCTATTTCTTTAAACACACGTGCCCGACTTAAGCCTGCATGCTTGATCACTGTTTTGACCGCATACTCTCTTCCAGTCTCTTTATGGACGCAACCTTGAACTTTTTATTTCAAATGTAAAAATAAAGAAATAATTAATATTTATTATTTTAAAAATGATTCTATTGAAAAATAAAATTTTTAATAGCCTACCTTTGGCATACGCGCCTTCACCAAGAATTTCGCCAGTGAGTTCGTAGAAATCATCAAAGCTCGACTGTACAGAGTCTGTTTTTTATAATTTAAATAGAAAAAAGAAATAAATAATTGGTTTAAAAAAATTAAATTTAATAAATAGAACTCACCGTATCTTACACGTTTTTGAGCCCTTTTTTTACGACGCTGCTGCTGATTACGCTGTTGGGTTTTGTTACCTGAATCAGGTATTGGAATACCTTTTTTTACGGTACTCATATCCATTGTTTCATTGAGATCATTGAATTGCGTTTCAATTGCTTCCATAACTAGGCCACTGCTTTCTTGACTAACGGATGATGAATCTAAAACGAATGTAAATAGGTTATTAAATTAGCAATCAATAGCAAAATTTTATTACATATTTTCAATATTGAATCCGAAATTAAAAAAAAAATCATAAGAATTCATTGGACGGACAACTAGTTAAAGTTTTAGAATAAATAAAACACTAATATATGTCAAATATATTTTAAGTAAGAATTTCAAAAAGTGCAAAAAAAAATCTCATGTAGAACAACAATATTCTAATAATAAAAAAATAAAAGATTATTCATTCAGTGTAAAAATATAAAACTAGATTAAATTATTTGAGGTGTGACCTCCTTAAAAATGTTTAGAATTATTTAGCCAAAATTTAATCAAACAATCAAAAAGTAATTGAAGAATAATTAGAAAGATTAAACTAAGGTAAAATAAGATACATACTCAATGCACTTGAAATAACCATTTGGCAAGTCAATTAAATTAATGTGATTTGGCTATCAATTTGCTGAATTTTTTAGTTTATGGAAATGAATTTGAAAGATAAAATAGTTCAAAATACAAAAATAAGTTTATGAATTT